>JAPEVG010000186.1:0-68207 GCA_029747595.1 Trametes cubensis
GTCGCACCACAGGACCATGCTACCTGTCTCCTCGGCACGCGCTTTTGCCTGTTCCCACATCGCGAGCCCGATGCTGGAGTGCCAGGTGCGTGCGGGGGCGAGGATGAGCGCGGGACGCGAGGGGAGGTCGGCAAAGGAAGAAGCGGTGGTGAAGTCCAAGCAGATGGAGGCAGTTATGTCGATCGGGCGCGTATGATTGCCTGCTGGGTTCCACGAGGGCCTGGTCCACCCCGATGGCGCATGGAGTTCCATGGTGAAGATGGATGGCTTCTCGTTTGAGGGTGTCATCGAGAATGATTCGGCGACTAAGAGGCGCGAAGGAAAGTGTCAGGAAGAACATACGGCATGTGGCAGGTACCAGCTTACTAGGCACCAGGTTCCGCTTGTAGTATTCGTATACCACCCCTTCCCATCCCAATAGGACAAGCCCATTCCGTCTCATACCCCTCTTCCAAACTCCATCGGGAGAGTCAGCATGAACGACCTCTTCAAATCCGATGCCATAGTAAGTGCCATTGTTGATATACGGCCGGATCTTCTCCAAGGCACCCTCTCTTTCACCCTCCTGTGTGAAGTGAACCGCGCTCTCGGGCCATAGGATGATCTTGGCCTGGCTTTGCAAGGTATGCGACTCTGATACGTAGTCGTCCAGAGAAGGCGGGCCCCTCGGCTGCCCGTTCTTTTGCCTGTACGGCATCGCACAAGCCACGCCGAACGGGGTGACATCTGGGGCGTTAACGGGCGGTGGGAGTTCCGTGAAGACATACGATGGTGCAGCAAGGCCAAAGAGGAAAGCCGTCATGAGCAGTGTTCGGCGAGTTCTCGTTGAAATCGCCGAAGGAGCCGGCGAGATAGTACGCTGGACGGGCAAGTCATCGGAAAGCAGGTCCTCTGTTGACACGGATTTCGTCTCCTCTGCAGACCCCATCATCCACTGTCCAACGACATCTGATATGATGACCGCCCAAGCAGCAACGATCCAGTTAATGGCGACCTGCCCGCCCACCTGCCGTAGCCAGCTGTAACCTCCGAGATTGATCACCGGGCTCCAAGTGGCCAGCTGCCCAACGGGGCTTCCGCGCTCCACCAACGCCCAAGCGGTAGCCCAGGTCGCAGGGAAGATCGTGGCGTGCGTCCAGGGCGTGTTCACTGCGCGTTCTATGAGGTTTCCTGCTGTGATCGTCCCTGCGGCCACAGTTGTGGCGAGCAGCGAGAGGAATGCGAGGACGAACAACGATGTAGTCGGAGTGGACAAAGCATGGAGAGACGGTGCAGCGTTCACGAGCCCTGTGGCGAGAGATACGAGGATGATTTGGAACACAGCACTCGCCCAGGCCCGGCGAGGGATGATCGTGTCGAAATGTAACCTAAGGATTGCAACGAGGAGAACTAGGGGAGTGAAGGATGGGGTTGGTGCAAGGGCCCCGAGTGCAAGTACCGGAGCTATTGAGAGGTACACGCGAGAAGGATATCTGATGGGTAGACTTGCTAGAGACATTGGTCGTAGATTGCAATTGGCGTACTGGTGGAAGGAGTGAGTCTTATAACTTCGTTCCAGAATGCCTATAGCTGCAGCCCGCAGCCACAACTGGGCGTCCTAGGTTTGTCGATCACTGGTACCGGGTGCTGCGGTAGTATATAGTCTGCAGTTACGTAATTAACTGATGGTAGAGTCTGAACGTTGGAATATTTCACCACTTCAGTTCGCGGCTGGTCTCTGAGTGTTCGGAATGCAGCTCCTTCTCACACGGGTTGAGTCCAGTCAATGGGCTACAGAGCAAGATGAGGCTGGTGCCGAGGTGAGCATCGAACCATAGTGCTGTGCCGAAACCCTAACCTTGAGCTGCGAGCACGGTTCTGATTAACCGCCTGCTACGGTTACATCGATGATCGTCCCGGGCCTCAGGGATAGACCTGGCAGAAGCCGAGGCGATATTCACAGGGCGCACGATGCATATCTTACACACAGTATAGTGACTATAGTACATGAGAGTTCATCCGTAAATGCGCAGCGCGTTCATTCAGCACTTGCACTCGCCAGGCTTGCAGGCACAGCTACACAATACGTATATCAGACGGGCTGGCACGAGTAAGCGGTTATAGCAATGACGCACCTCGAGCCGCAGCTGCAAGAAGAAGACCCGCAGGACTTGTTCTTCGGGGGCTGATCGCCGCACGCGCAGTTCGGCCAGCTGCAGTCACCGCTGCTGGTGGAGGTCTGAGTGGTGCATTTAACGTCGGAGGCAGGCTGTGGCCAAGTATTAGAGCGCGTTGTCAGAAAGACCGGCAGGGCATTCAGGGAGACGCACCATAGCGAGGATGGGTAGCAGGGAGATACGGCCGTGGGTCAAGCTCGCACCGATATGCGGCTCTTTATATACACCAGACATGCATCAAGATCTATGATCTGATAATGGGGCCGCGCCTTCGTTTCTCTCGGCCAGAGACATCTGCATTTGGATGGCGGCGGTGGTCCACTTCAAATGTGCGGCCTGTGATACGATAGTGCTGAATCTAGAGCGAAACCGGGCGGGGCGATAAGCCATCAACGCATCATAGTCGATTCCCATTTGGAAAGCAACGGTCTGGTGCCCATTGCCATCATGAAGAGGACTACATACTTGGATATAGGTGCCACGCCCTGCATACATCCCAGTCCAAGACGGTCAGTGTCTGGTCACACGCTGCTCAAGGGAATGGGTAATATAATCCATCTGGGATACGAGTTTGCTCATCTGTGGCGCTGGTTCCGCCTAGAGAGTGTGGTACTATACATTCAATGTTCATGCTGTATGTCAGGGCTTAAAGCCGACTAGGGTCAGTACAGCTGGCAATGTAAGAAAGCAACGACCAGAAGTTAATGGCCCGGGTGCATGCAGCATAGGCCGTTTGAGTTGTGTCAAGCGCGCGCTAGTTTATAGCCTACGCTAGCATCACGTGCTCAAGAGAGAAGGATAGGCGCCTGTGGGATTCTTGCTGGTCTGGCCCACTGACAGAGTGTCGTCTGTTCCGCTCACTATCCTCACTGGCGACACCCACCTCTCCCGGTGCCCTTCATGGCGAACAAGCGGATTGCGAGCCAAGTTCACAAGCAGGCTTCCCGCCTTCTCCGTGAGGGATACATCCACCGTGAGCCTGCCTGGTTCCGTGCTGTCCTCGACCACCCCCCACTGCCTCTCCCCGCGAGAGAGNCCCCCGTCGCGCACGCGTTTCGACGCGCCGGAGGACGTACCGCTTACACGGCCTTCCACTTCTACGAAGATTCGCCCGCTGCCTATCGAGTACGTCGAGGACCAGGTCCGCAAGCAATTCTTCCGCGACCACCCGTTCGAGGCCTTCCGGGAGAAGTCTATTGTTGAGGGTGCGACCATTGAGAGCGAGCCCCCGATACGGGGGGTGCAGTGGACGAGGCTGCGGCAGCGTACCCGGAATCCGTCTCCAGAAGAGTGAGTGTGGGGCTCTAATGTACTGTCGTTTTGCGCTGACCTTCCCGTTCAGTGCCATTCGCTACGCCGTGAACCTCTACGAGCACCACCAAAAGCCTCTGTCGGAAGCCTATGCATCCGCTGTAGCTCAGTTCCACTCTCTCCGTTCAGAGATCACCATTGCTCGCCAAATCGCCCTCAACGAGGCCGAACACCTCGGCATGGAATTCGGTCCCTCCCAGATCGAGATCACCTTCAAGAAGGAAAACAAGGCGTTCGATACTCTCAGGGATGCCGCCGCACACAACCGTGCAGCAGAAACAGAGCGCAAGCGCTGGAAGGCCGTCGTCGAACGTGAAGGGCGGCCAGACCAGTGGACGAAGGGCCAGGAGTATACCCGACTGTGGAAGCAGGGTGTCCGCCCGGTGTACGCCCCCGTTCTCACCCAGCCCCAAATCTCGCCCGAAGGCCTCCTTGCCCCCGAACAGGCCGCGCAGCAGTCTACCTCCCATGGAGAGTACCTCCAAGCCATGTCCTTCCTTCCCTCATCATAGACGCGCCTTCTTCTTCGCTACATAATTTACACTGGGAATAATTGATGTGACCTAGTATGATCGCACACCTCACTCAGCCGCATACGTGCAGTGACCAGAAGCCAGAGAGAAACTGTCCGTGGTGAGTGTGACTACATACAATCCTGCCAACTACGATGCTGCCTTCACAGCTCTCGATTGAGCTGCCTGTGCTGCGTTCACCCCCATCCATGTCTTCTCAATCAACCCGAGCAGCTTCTGCATGTCCGAACTCCAGTCGTTCATCACGTCCTCTGGGCTTCTACTGCTCCGGAAGTTGATGATACCTGCTGGCCGGTCGATCCTTGCCCAAATCGTGCCCGAGACAACCAATCGGCAAAGCACTTCTTCCGTCTGTTGTTGTGTGAGGTCAAGGAGGGAGGTAAGACGGGCGAGGGTGATACGGGTGTAGTATTGTGCGACGATACGGATATTCTGCGACGGGGTTTAGTAAAAGTTTCAGCGCGCTCACGCAAAGCACATACGTGTTCGATGACTCGCGTATGCAAGTCTTCCCACAATTTGTCTGAGCTGAAAACTTGGGTCTTCCGTAGATGAGGCCCGTAGATAGCCTCGATCCCGGGCCACCGCATCAGCTCTGGGGTCGTAAAGCACTTCACCAGTGCACTACAGGACGTCAGTCAATCTCCCCACAGTACATGACAAAGGTCAAGCTTACTAGTGCAGCTCAAGCTTTGGCAATGCAGGATCGGCGAACAAACGGTGCAGCATATCAGACTGCTCGTTGTCATGCGGCGCAAGCACTACATAGTAGACGATATGTTCCAGCGCCTGATGGACATGTTAGCAGATTGGTATAGAATGCGTACACCAACTCATCCTCGTTCACACATACCTCTTTACCACGGCCATTGACGTCCTCCTTGATTGTTGGTGTCTCCCAGACCTTGTGGTAGTATTTCGCGGCATCGAGATATGAGCTTTGGTGGAGAGCATATTGGATCATCATGTCGTAGTACTTGAGTTTCAAGTCCTGCAAGCCTCACGGTCAGTTAAGTGAACACAAAGCTCCAAAGCATGTTTCTGTACCTCATTCGCCTTGTCCTTCAGGAACTCCTCGTTGACCTTCCTACCGCCGACTCGTACCTTGACCCACTCAGCCTCGCCACCGCCGATCGAGTCCTTGCCCTCCTTGCCGATGTCGCTATCCTTGAGACGCGCGAGCGCGATCAGTAGCCGCATTTGCTCCAGGATGAACTCGGTCTTCTCTCTGCGGTCCATCGACGAGTAAGTCTCTACTTGAAGGTCGCTCAGAAGATCGGATGCAAGCTGGAGGGATTCTTTGCGGGCAGCATGGGTGGCGGTGGGAGCGGCAGCAAGGGATTCATGGTGATGGGCGAGAAGGAGGGTGACGCGTGCTCGAGGGGTTTCAAGGAAAATCTGAGGGTCGTTCAGTGAGAGTGCTCGATACGCATAACAAACTTGGGATACACGCCTTGCCCTCCGTGACCGTCCTCAATGTCTCGATCAACTCCAGCCATGTCTCCGTACCCTCGGTCTTGCGGATATCCTCAAGCCATTCGTACGCCTGCTCGACAATGGCTTGAATGGCAGCTTTCAGCTGACCGTGTTTCTTGCTCAGAGTGTTGATGCTGTTGTTGAGCAGCTTGAAATTCCGCGCCTTGTAGCACAGTTCGGACGCCTCCTTGACTAGCCTCGTAGTGGACTTCAGGTCAGAGGCCTAAGGGAACGTTGGTCAGGACGAGTATGTCGAGATAGCAAGCATAGCACGTACATTACGGGTTTGCTTCTCAAGAACGTAGATCTTGTCGAGTGCCTCCTGCAGCTTCCCGGACTGTACGCGTACGCATACTCAGTACCATAATGCGGGTGGCTGTCGGCTGCAAAGTACGCACTGTTGCAAGAGACTGCACCTCTGGCAGTAGCGCATCGACCTCCTTCGTAAAGTCCTTCTCTTGCTTTTTGGGATCAGCCATGTTATACGTCGTCTGGGAGGATGGAGGAGGGTGCCAAGTGCTCGTCGCGGTTCTTACGGTGGACTGACGCGTCGCGTTCAAGCTCTCGTTCCCCCTCCTGCCAAATCCGGCAGACGCCACAGATTCGGTCACGTGGCACTTGAGCGCTTTCTCTGACACCGAAGCGCCGTACTGAAAGCGGATGGAGGAGTTGCGGGTAGAGCAGCGCTCTCGCTCAGAGGGAGAAAAAATAATGATATTCGAATTGTCAGCATCCTACATGAAGTGCCAGCACGTCGTCCGTATGTAAGCGTGGAGAAGAGAGCATAGTCGAGGAATTATTGACAAACAGGGTTGATGTCCGCCACGATCGCCGAGCCGTTCGTGTGCGCTGCAGCATTAGCTGGCGCGGCCGGCTCGGAATCAGCGAGGGCGTGCTTCTCCTGTTCGGGGGCATACTTGAGTTCATAGTTGGAGGGCGAGGCATGGGCGGTGGAGAAGCGAGAGAGGAGGGGCATAGTGGGCATAGTGGGCATAAACGAGAATACGAAACGGAAGGGCGCGGTGTAGAAGCGAACGACCCGGTAGGTGATGTTCGCGATGCCCGACGCCGCGGAGGGGATGAACATAGAGATGGAAGGGACGGCGTTGACGAGGTGGTCGCCCTCGTCGGACGCCTCCGACCCGGTGTCAGACTCGGCGAGAACCATGGGCTCCGTGCCTTTTTCTTCGGTCTGCGGGACGGCGTCGACGCTCTGCTCGCACATCTCCGGGGCAGCCATGATCTCGACTTCCATGTAGATGGGCGTCGCATCGATGGAGACCTCCACCGTCTCCGGAGCCATCTGCACACCAAAGTCGACGAGCTCCGGCTCAGCCTGCACCGCGAACTCTGCGACCTCCGGGTGCGCAGAGACCGCAGCGTCCGCGGTCGCCACCGTCGCGTCGACGCTCTTGTCCGCCTTCGGGGGCGGCACGTACGGCGCGGGCGGGGGCTGGAGCTTCCGCTCGGACAGGCGGATGTGCTGGAGGTGCGGGAGGAGCTCCGCGACGCGCTGCCACGAGACGGCGTTCGCCTCGACGATGCCCGCCCGGTTCTTCTCGTTGAAGTACTTGAGCGTCTCGAGGTGCGGCGTGAGGTGGCTGAGGAGCACCGCGGTCTGGAGCGGGTTCTTCACCCACGAGTGCCCGACGTGCAGCCGCAGGAGCGACCGCGAGCACACGACGCGCGTCGAGTACACGTCGTCGCTCTGCAGCTCCGCCGCGTTCACCACGAGCCCAAGCGTGTGCAGCCGGCGGCAGTCGCGCGTGAGGGGCACGATGCTCTCGAGCGTGATCGGCGGGGGCGGGCCAGAGGGCGGGAAGCGTGCGAACGGGCACAGGCGGAGCACCTCGATGTTCGGGCAGATGCGGGAGATGTGCACGATGTCGCGGTCCTGGAAGATGACGGACTCCGGGAGGTCGATCTCCAGGCGCCAGAGACGGGGGAGGAAGGAGAGGTACGTGAGCGGGAGCTCACGCATGGGAGCGTCGCCACCACGAGAGGTCGCACGGACGAGCTCTCCGAAGCGCGAGCCGCTCGTCGCGTTGATCCTCAGCGACTGCAGGGTGTCGGAGAAGTGGTCGCAGATGATGGTGCAGACGTCGTGCCAGTCGACAGCTGCGGGCGGGTCCTCCATGATGAGGTCGAGCTGCGTAAGCGGGCTCGTGAGGTGCCTCAGGAACGTCGCCAGGTTCGCAGCATCTCCCGTCAGAGTGAGGTTGTTCAGCTTCGCGAACGCACCCCGCCNGGGGGCCCTCRCGCGTGAGGCGGACGGCCGCCTTGCGGGCYTCRGAGAAGTCAAAYTCGTCGCTGGAGAACACGCCGCTGTCGGTGCCGCCAACAGAGCTCGGGGTCGAGTACCCAGAGCCCGTGCTGATCTCCTCGAAGAAGCCCTCCACAGCGGTGGTCGTCCGCGCAGAGAGGTCGACGGCGAACGTCTTGAGCTGCGGGAGCGCAGACGCCCACTTGCCGACCTTGGCGGCGAGCGCCCCGGGCGCGGTGAGCGCGACCTTCTCGAGCGCGACGTTGTCGTGGAACGTCTCCGTGAGGTCGTCCGGCAGGTTCGTGTGCAGCGTGAACGAGAACGCGGTGAGGCCCTTGTGGGAAGCGATCTCCTCGAGGAGGTCGTTCATCTTCGCGCTGCGCGTGCCCACCTCGAGGACGACGGCCTCCACCTTGGGCCCGAGGAACATCCGGCAGCGCTCGAGGCTCGCCGCGGACTCGACCTTCCAGGTGAGCGACGTCAGGTTCGGGAGCAGGTGCTGCACCGGCTTGTGCTCGTCGAGGAGGGGCAGGATCGTCGGGTGGATGTTCCCCGAGCTCTCGACGTACGCGATGCTGCGCACGCGCTCGGCGTACGCCAGGAACCGCACCCAGTCCTGCTTCTCCGGCGGCTTCGTCTGTGCGCCGTGCGTCGGGACGAGCGACGGGGAGGGAGCGGAGGAGGTAAGCAAAGGCACCCCCGGACCCGACAGAGACATAAAGCGTACCAGGCCCAGGCCCGGCCGGCGGGCGCGTCTGAGGATCGTGCTCGGGAAGAGCCCGAGCAGGGGCGTGAGCGAGTCGAGGTCCCGCCAGAGGACGTTCAACGCGGGCTCCTTGAACGCCTTGCACGTCCGCGCGAGGCGCGAGACAGAGCGGCGCCCGCCAGGCGTCTCGAGGATGGCCTCGAGCAGCTTTTGCGTAACATCGGCGTCGCGCAGGATGGCGGGGAACATCTTCTGCTGGTACACGGCGTACGGGGTGTAAGGGTCGACACGGAGCGAGGCGGTAGACTTGCGGGAACGGAGACTGGCGAGACGGGGTCGCGGGATCGCTGAGATGTAGTCGGCGAGAGACGAGCGACGCGAGAGGGAGGGTCCGTTAGACATGACGAGTGGGTTCGTTGGCGTGCGTGSGGGTACTTATTGCAAGGTGAAGCTGCGGATCGTTAGGTTTGGGGGAGGTGGACTACACGTTGGACCAGTTAATAGATAGGATACGCTGGTAATCTCGAGGCGGGGAAGARTCCTGGTGAGAAGGGTCAGCAGGGACGAATGGGACACAGAGGTGCTTCGAGGACGACGCGAGTGCGCAATGCGACGAAGGTCGTTCTTGGGAGGCTCCGTGCGTCTGTAAARGCCGATAAATATACTACTGGCGGAGGAGTGCGTCCGCCTGTGTACGCATGYCGGGCATGTCTTGTCGCACATTGATAGTGCACCGCGTACGARAGCTGGAATCACAAGCATGCATGATCAGCGAGGACAYAAGCTCTGCATACTCTGCACMGATGGAGGGCGGGGAGCGCGGAGGCGCCCATAACACGGTAGCACGCGTCTCACGTGAGTCGCGACACGCATCGTACGCACCTCAGCGGGGCACCYTCACTGACAGGCGGACCACTCTGCGCGGAGCAGCACCCCAGACCACAGCTCGGCTGGAGCGAGGCTCAAAGAGGTGCGGATCACAGTGAGCATTCCGTCCAGAAACGAGTCGGCACATACTAGTACACAGCCTACAGCTCGCCTACTTCCCAGGGCACAGGCTCGCCCTCCCACTCTTCTTCAGTTCCTGCAGCGTTCTCCGAGTCTTCTCCCACGTCCCAAATCTCGCCTCCCTTGCTTGGGTCGTAGTGCATCTCGCGACGGCCGTAYACCACTTGGCGCGCGACTTTCTCCTCGTCGACCTCTTTCCTTCTGGGTGGTGATATGGCCAGGATGCGCTGCAGCTCGTCGGGGAGRTTGACYTCAAACTTGCCYGGGTCGACAGAAGATGCSGCTAGCACAGCAGGGTCRTCAGGATCGGGAGGCGCTCGCCAGTGCGCTTCCCAGTCAGAGTCGGCATCTCCGTCACGGTCTGCCTTCGGGAGCTGGGACAGAGGGTCGATCTCTCTGACCTGGATTTCATCCTCGGGACTGTCTTCCTCATCCTCATTCTCCCCAGTGCCAGCATCCTGAAGGAGCTTCGCCTTCTTTCGACTGAATGCGGCCTTGCCCTTGCCCTTCTCGGAGTACTTCGGTCCGGACGSCTTAGACGCGTCGGGTGGTGGAGGAGAGGGTGGGATAAGCGGAAGGTTCAGGAAAGTATTTGTGGCGGAGGCACCACCATGGCTGGTRTCRTCGTGGTCRTCAGGTAATGAACGCTTATGCGATGAACGRAAAGAYGAGGTCGACGANNNTGYAGTCCGACTCGGACCAGCTGAAGRAGCTTTCGGAGGCCCCATGTCTGACCACAAATCGTTCTTGCYTGGTACGAGCGCCCTTGGGACGCCGGACTTTCCGTTGATCACTCGTGGCTTATTCTGGGGGACCTTCGGCGGCGCTGCGGTCGTAGCATCAAGACGTCTGAGCCTTGGCTTGAGGCTCCAGTCTTCCTCTTCGTCAGACGATGGAGTGAGWGCACGAGACCGCTCTCGTTTCGCRCCGGCAAAGATGTTATGAGATGATGAGGTCTTCTTCCGAGACGAGAGGGCCTTSACGGGACGCTTGCCGTCATCTGGSATGGCATCGTCGAACAAGACCTTGAAATTTCGACCACCWGTRCGTGGCTTCATAGGCGTGTCAGCAATGATCGTGTCATTCGGATCCGCAGCCATATCATCTCCGYCCGAGGCGTCCGGGCTATCAAGGAGAGCAGCGTGGCTTGGAAAGGAGAGCGCAGCCTGAGATGCCACACGTGGACGCTTCTCCTTGACYGGAGAAGGCGAGACGGGTTCGCCACGCAGACGTTTACGTGCGCGTGTGACGGCTGAGGACGCGGCGGGAGCAGTCGGAGTGCGCTGGACCATTACGAGGGGCTGAATAGGCGGAAAAGGGTCCGGGGATGGCGTACGTCGGGCGGCATGTGGCTTGGCCTTGGACTTTGTGGGAGTTGCGAAGGGGTTTGTACNGGGATTGATGANGGGGCACGTTGTGGTAAGGAGNAGATCGTTCTGGGTCGTTCTTCCTGTTCTTTACGGGCGAGAATGGGTTGGAGGTTGCAACGGGAGGATCGACCTTGACCGGACGGGACTTGTGGATGATAGATGAGGAGGCAGGCTGAGGGTGACGTGGCTCAGAGCGTGGAGGGGTAGAAGGGGCGGCAGAAGGCTTTGAAGAGGAGGCGGCAGAGGAAGCCTTGGAAAGGGACTTGTAGAGTTTGTACTTTGCGGCTATATCGGGGGTGAACGCGGCAGGACGGGGTGGAGAGGAGGGGACATACCGATCGCAGGCTGATCCTTGATTTCCTGGACAGAGGGATCTCGGCCGTGCTTTGCCTTGAAGTCGCGCTCCCAAGCCTTGATCTCTGCGCGTACAGTAGCGAGGTCCATCGGTCGGACGGAGAGGAGGGATAGCTACGCTCGGCGCAAGGAAGTGGAGAGCCTGAGACGCGACTCGAGAGGAAAGTGTTGTTGACGCGTTGTTGTGGCCAGCACGTGGAAGTAGACGCCCGGCACGCGTGGGCCGGGGAAGGGCAGCTTGACAGGAGGTGGAAGCGGACAAGAGAGAGGCAAGGCTTGGGCTGGGAGAGCGACCGCTCCCATCCGAGTCCGCTCTCTCCTCCTGCTCCTCCTGCCACCACCCAACGCGTCGCTCCTCCCTCCTCGTCATCGTCCAGACCGCCCCCGGGACGCTTATCGAATGATCCTCTTCGACCCGCCTTATTATCACGATGACCCTCTCGAAGATTCCCCTCCCGTCCCGCCCCACCACCCGCTATACCCTCCCCACGCCCACCACCACTTCATCCAGCCCCAGCCTCCCATAGGCTTCTCGTATCCTGGACAACTCCCTCCCTTCCAACAGTATCCAGCTCCCTATCCTCTCCAGCCCCCTCTCTTCTCCCAACAGCCTTTTCAGTTCATGCCCCACCAACAGCACCCTTCCTATTCACGACCAGTCTCGCAGTCTGTCCTCAATGACCCCGCCTTTTCTCCGGATCCGCGCTCCAACCTCAACTTCTTCAGCATGAACGACCGCGAGGAGATCTACCCGGCAAGTGTCTCAGATAGCCTATCAGACTATGCTTCCACTGCTCCGGACGACGAGTCCGAGATCGACCATACCAAACTCCCTCCTCGTCTCCGTCTCCTCAATAGTCCAGACGTTCAACCCCAGGCACTCCCTCCTCAGCATGCCCGATCCCAGTCGGCTCCGTACGCCCCTCCTATGGGCCCTCCAGGACAGTACCAATCGCAATCAGGTGCTGCGCGTGTGATCCCCGTGCCTCCTCCCATATCGTACTCGTCCACTTCAAGCTCCCGCCTGCGCAGGCCTTCGCGAGAAGAACCGCGTCAAAAGACTAATGGCTCGTCACCTGTATACGCTTCCGCTTCCGTCGCTGCTCGCGAGGTCTGGCAACCTCCACCGCCATACGCAGACTCGGAGAGCGGTTCCTCATCCTCTTCTAGTCCTCAGACGCCCGCGTCCTCGTCTTCCCACTTGCCCAGAGATGCGCAGCGCTCTACAAGCTCCATCCCTTCTCCATCTGCGTATGTCGGCGAGAAAGCGGCGCCTTCTTCACAGCAATCACCGCCTTCAGCAGGTCCTTCGCAATCACGACCTAACACACGGCCGGCGCCTGAAGCCTCTGCCCCTCCCTCTAACAGAACTTCCACTGTTCAATCCACAGCTGCGCGTCCATCCATCGCGTCACGAAACGCTTCCGCTCCTGAACTACACCAACCACCGCCTCCAACAGATGTACCGCCACGGCCGGCAACAGTACCCATCGCTGAGCCCACTAACAGCACAGTATCTGCTCCTCCTGCGCAGCGCAAGCGAAGCAAGAACCCGAGCATATCTGCCCCGCCGCGCGATCTTGACCGCATAGACGAGCTCGACGAGTCAGACCCGCTCGGCGCCCGGTGGCACCATGACGGACCGTATGAAGCTATCATGAAAGCTGCCCCAGTGCTTTACCCTGACCAAAGCATATTAGCACACAAGCGCACTGAGGTGGGCGCACCAACTCCGAATGCTGTATTGTGGTTCAGAAGCTGATTATCGCACCATCTTTCCCCTCCCCCTCAGGCATCGAAGCGCAAGCCAGTGCAGTATGATGATGTCTCCCTAGGACTCTCGCCAGGGCAGATTTTCCCGTCAAACTCACAGTACCAGCCTCTCAGCCAGAACCAAGGCGCACAGCCGCACCAGCAACCTTCAATGCCCGAGAATTTCCCGCCGGGATCTTCGCCGTCGAGCCCACTCATGCAAGTTCCGGTCCAGCGCCGCGTGCCCCCCTCGGGCCAGCTTCCTTCCTCGCCCGAGCTGTACAACAACGTACACATGGGCGCGGCGAATAYACAGCAGCGGAACGCCCCGGCTCAGGATCCGCAGGGCTCGCGCGTGCATCACCACCACCCGCCGCCTCCCCCGCTGCAGTCCCAGCGTTCGCGCGTCGACGAACCTGCGCAGCCCTCYCCGCCCCTGCCGAACCCGTACTCCCCSGTCGAGTCCAGCTTCCCGCAGAACCAACGCAGCAGCCCGCCSCAYACGCGCGCGCCTTCCGTAGCGCCGYYGCCGAACTCGCAACCTCCCCCKCGTCCYGACATCAATCTGCCTCCACAACAGCCGTCGAGCAAGTCCTCGTCTTCGTCGGCTTCGCTCCTCCCGCGCCACCTCCCGAAAAAGCTCGTCATGCCCGCRCCGCTGCARCAGSCTSMYCAAGACCAGCCGCCACAGGCGCCAGACGGGCGGAGCGCCGCGCACGTCGAGGTTCTCGCGCAGCGGCACGTCAACCACCATACTCCATCTGCCAGGTCCACCGTTCCCSCTCCRCGKCAGCCGTCCTCTCAGCARCARCAGCAGCAACAACAACAACAGCCGCAAGTGCGCGCGCAGGACATCCCGATGAGCCACGGGCCGAAGGTGCTGAAGAAACGGCACACGACGTCGGGCCCGCCCTCGGCACCGGTTGCGATCCCCGCAGCGGGGCCGGGCGAGATCCCGGCGTCGAACACGACCGCGGCGTTGTTCGCGGCGCGCGTGCGGTTCGCGGACCCGGCGAAGAAGGAGGAGACGAAGGAGGAGCGGAGGCGCCGGGAGAAGGAGGAGGCGCGCCGCGCGAAGGAGCGCGAGAAGGCGGAGAAGGAGCAGGCGAAAGCCAAGGCCAAGCAGCGGGAGGAGGCGGGTGCGACGAGAGGAGGAGGGTTGTTGGGCGCGGTGTTTGTGCGCGACCATGTCAAGGAGGCGGAGCTGGCGAGGGAGAGGGAGGTCGCGAAGGCGAGCGCGGCTGCGAAGGCGTCTGGGCGCAAGCTGAGCAAGCGGCGTTGAGCGTGCGGTTGCTTGGTGCTTGGTCGGAAGTGAAGTGAAGGATGGATAGAGCTGGCTCGCTGCCGTTGCGTCAGGCAGGCGGCGGGTAAGCTCAACCCCTTCCGATACACCTTCCGACTGTCTGGTCTGGTTTGGTCTGTTTGACCTACGTTATGTCTTTTCTTTTCTTCTGCTTGTTCATTTCTCTCTTCTCTCTTTTCACCCTCATCACTGCTCCACGATCTGCATCATCCCCCACCCCTTGTGCTACATATACTCTCTCTCACTGCTCAGTGCTCTATCAAAACGGACCCGCTCTGCTGCTGTTGTTGTAATCCCTCGTCCCGTCCCGGCTCCTACTCACGCATCCATACCTCGTCTGTTGTTGTAGCACTCGCACTACTTCATACCCCTGCATCTCGGATCCGGAAGACTTCCCCACTGCTCGCACCGCTCGTATCTGCCTCCCTCGCAACATCTTTCAAATCTCTCAAGTCTGCAAGTACTCATACATATACACACTCTCACGCACTCGCATGTTCATCGCCGGCGACGCCCCGGTATTTATCGCTAGTACCTCTGCTGCATCTGGACGTGCCATGTGTATGTATGTATGTACCATATCACCCGCGTACCACCCACCCACCCACGAAATACAGCCGGGCCTAGTTGCCCCCTTAGACGATACACCGATACACCCGCACGTTCGTACAATTATAGCTGTGGTCACGGTCGATGGGATCGTACTACAAAGTTACCATTAGAGACCTCTCTTTTTCATGACGCCAGTACTCAGACGGAGACATATCGCCTCCGGTTCACTTCTCCTTTCGTGGGCACTGAGCTGCCGTTCTCGTAGGCTCGTTCTATGGCCCGCCCGAGGGTGTTTTTTTAGCGTTTGAGCGGTTGCAAGGGGGCTGGTTGGGATGCATGAGCAGAAGCGTTCCAATGCAGTCCGGCTGTCTTCCGTCGAAATTCTTGGGATGCGCAGCGATCCTGTGACTTCCCATTTTGAGAGCTGTGCAGATATCGTCACGACCTTGGGCCGTTTGGTAGAGGCTCGCTACTACGTTGTACTACGCCGTGGCGTTCTGTTGCCTCTGGCAAGACTTCCTGATATCGTTGACGACATACCAACTGCCGACTCGGAGGGCTCGGGCTTCAGATCGAAGCCTGACGTCGCTCCAGCGACAATCGTGAACCTAAGAAGACGTGGTTAGTGCGTCGACCACATGCTCCGATGCCACCGAAGAACCACGACTCCATACCCATGCCAGTGCACTGTCCTTTCTGGTTCGAGAAAAAACAAAGGGCGATGAACGGACGATTGATGGAGCTGCGCTGCGAAGATATGTCGCCCATATGGCCGTCCCCTCGCCTACGCCTGGTCGGGGCCGCACGAGGGGCGCGATAACGCACGTTCAACCAGGCTAACGTCCGGAAAGACCTACTAGCGCTGCTGCTTCTGCTAAATATGCCGCCTATCCTCTCAACGAGCTTCTTCTCGCGTAGCTGGCTTGAGGGCGCCTCATGATCGTCGACGAACACCGACCGATAAAGCTGTCGAAGTGGAGAATGGGACGGGGTGCCGTCTTCCGCTGCAGGATGTGCGAGTGTCATGGCATGGACACTGAACGCGGACGCGCACTGGGGGGGGAGCATGTTGGGCGGTCAGTGGACGGCACATGGAACGTTGGCTATGCACATGCGTCCGCTCATGGTGAGAGCGCGCGCGCGCGCGCGCAGAAAAGCTGCAATGTGGTCGGAAGGTCAGGTTGGAGAGAATGCCGGCCAGCGTATAAAGGGAGGCAGGATAGTGTTAAGACCAGGCATCAGGACCCCTCTTCTCCAGATACCTCCCGAGGATTCTATCGAGCCTAGCCACGATGAAGTTCGCTGCTGTCTTCACGCTGCTGTCTGCGCTGCTCGTGACGTCCGCTACTGCGCGCATCGCGAAAAGGCAGAGCGGGGGTTGTGTCTGCGGCAGTGCGTATTTCGCTCCAGAACATCTCCTCAAAGCTCACCTGTTTGTCAGGCCACTCGTATACGAGCAGCGACATCACCAACGCGATCGAGGAGGCACTGGACGGCGGTGCAAGGTATGCATAGCTCGATACTGGTCGAGTACGGGACGACACTAAACATGAGCTTAGCGACTACCCTCACCAATACCATGACTACGAGGTACGTACCTCAGCATGATACCATGTGTAAGATTGTTTTCGTTGACAGCAACTCTAGGGCNTTTTCGTTCCCTTCGTGCTCGGGTACCTTTTACGAGTATCCGCTCGAGCACGATCGCGTGTATGACGGCGGCAGCCCTGGTGCTGACCGTGTGATTTACGACTCGAGTGGAGACTTTTGTGGTAAGCATTCAGCGAACGTCAAATGAGTGACCTATCTGAACCTGTCTGAACCTTTCCTCAGCTTGCATCACCCATACGGGGGCCAGCGGTGATGACTTCGTGGAGTGCGACTTCTGAAGTCAGGAAGATACGTCAGATGCTCTCGAATCTGAACGGTGGCAACGGGAAGTGCATGTAGTCATAGGAAAGCAATATTACACACATAGCGATACAGTATCATACAATCAGTACTGAAGGCGGAACATGAACTGGAAACTATACTGCTTGGTATCAGGGTCCCAATGAGACCAGTTCCAGTAGCCGGCGTCATCGGACTCGTCTTCAATTTCTCGTGCGGGGATACGGAAGGCGATAGTTTCATACGGCTCGGCCGCGACCTACACAATGAGTTAGCTCCATATTGAGTTTCAATTGCATGATGAATGTCTTACAATGAGGTACTGGTAAGCCTTGTTGGGGGGCTCTTTCCTTTGCTCCCAAGCACTCATGAATCGCCGGCGAGGAATGACACCAGGCTTGATCTGGGGCAAGTGCACCTGCACCATCATACCCTCTTTGCCGGTATCTCTGTCTCTGACCTTGGTAACACGGTAACCAGGACGTCCAATCTTCAGGAAGACCTTCTTGTGCACGCTCTGTTGTGCAGGCGCGATCATAAGTTGGGTTTCCTTCAGGTCCCGCGCCGCTCGGCGAGCGAGGTTGGTCTGATGCTTCTTTCCCTGGGTGTGTGCGAGGTAGGAGCCTTCATTGGTATGGAGGGTGAGACAGAGACGACATTCGAGGGAACCAAGGTGGTTGCGCAGGATGTAGGGATCCTGACAGCTTGTCAGTACTTGGCGGTGAAAGGGAACGGGAATTTCACGTACCTTTGCAAGATCAATGGTCTCAAGCGCAAGCTTCCTCAGCCGCTCCCTCCGGTCGACATTGGTTTCTGACGCTCCCGCCACACCACCACCACCGAACTTGGAACCGACTCGATTCTGGCGATGCGTGTCAGTGACAAGGAAGATGCTGTATTTGCTGTCATGTGCATACCTGGTAATCTATATAGACGGTATATCAGATGCAGTTTAGAGTCCAGATAATGTAGAAACATACCCATTTGGTGATTTTACTACACACAGACGAGAGGTAGTGGAGAAAGACTCGAATGCACTGCTCAGCAAGTCGACGGCACCAACAGCGTCGCTGATGCTTAGTCAGCAGATTCGACGCCCAAGATCTCGCTCGCCGATCCGATCACGCTGCTAATTCATGGGCGGCAAAATTTGGGCCGCTTGAGCAACTGTAGTGCACTGTGGACTGCACCAGGCTCGTTCCAACGGCCGTCTCCAGAGTTTCTCTCTCGCCCTTACCATTGCCAGTGTCTGGGCTAGTACACGGACTGCTTGGTTTTCTTCCCTCGACTAGTCTCAATTAAACAAACTAGGCTTGACGCGACATGGCTGCTGGAAAGAAGCGCGTTCTGGACGAGGCATCAAGCACTCCGAAAGCCAAGAAGACGAAGACGGATACATCTTCCAAGAAGTCCGTAGAAAAGGCTCCCAAGCCTGCACAACCGGCGTCGACACTCATTGCAGACGAGATTGATTTCCCGCGTGGTGGAGGGACTTCTCTGACGCCATTGGAAGTTAAGGCGTTGCGTGCAGAAGCCGTGAAGGAAGCAGACAAGGAATTGTTCGAGGTGGGTTGTACATTCAGCTCTGAAATACAATACAATTTTTGACTTTATACTAGGATGCTGCAAAGGAGACATCCACAAAACGGAGGCGGAAGTCGGAAGCTGCAGGAAAGTCGAAAGCTTCGGACAAGGATGGCAAGAAGACTTCGGGCATTCGGATAGAGCATCTCAACTACAAGGTATGTGCATTAATCACCTACCTGTGTGTTTCAGGCTGACACATTTCCTGTAGCGAGTTGTTGTAGGCATGAAGATTCTAGGGCAGGTGGTCTCGGTCGAACCACTAGCTCTCATTGTCTCCCTTCCCAATCAGCTCTTTGCACATGTGCCCATCACCCAAATATCCTCACAACTCACCCAGGCCTTGGAGAACATCGATGATGTCGACATGCAATCCTCGGACGACGAGGAAGAAGCCTCACCGTCCCGCGTCCCCGACTTGTTCGAGATCTTCCGTCCGGGACAGTATGTCCGTGCAGTAGTCACAGCGGTACATGCTCCCGGTGCTACAGAAGTGACGGCCCTTGGGCGTGTGCGCGATGAAATTCAGAAGGCGAGCAGAAGAGTAGAGCTGAGCCTCGTACCAGAGAAGGTCAATGAAGGAGTGGCCAAGGGGGATTTGCGTCCCGGCTTCGTCAGTATATGTCATTTCTCTCATGATATACCCCACTAATCTTCTGGCAGAGTCTCTCAGCAGCTGTAAAGAGCGTAGAGGATCACGGGTATATCCTTGACATGGGAGTCCCCGACGTGTCTGGATTCCTGTCCTTCAAGGACGCGCAGAAAGGCCCTTTCGATGGTGACAAGAAACTTCATGTCGGGCGTTTGCTTGACGTGACGGTATCCAAAATGTCCGGCAATGGACGAACTTGCAATGTCCTGGTGGAAGAGCGAGCCCTGCGCTCTGCCTCGGTATGACGTTCATCGCAACGCTCGAGGCCATAGCTAACAGGAGTCTGCAGCTCACGGAGGTCAGCAGCGTCAGCTCCATCGTCCCTGGAGCCCTCGTGCAGTCATTAGTGACGGCCGTGCAACCAGACGGGCTGATTCTACAAGTACTTGGCTTCTTCGACGGTACCGTGGACCAGTTCCACCTCCCCCCAGGAGACCCGGAGGACCACTACAAAGTGGGGCAGAAAGTCAAGGCTCGGGTATTGTACGACATCAGCCCCTCTACTCCGCCACGATTCGCACTCTCTCTAGCGGACCATATCGTCAACTACAATACGAAGAGCGTAGCTTCCGACGATGCCACCACTGACCTTCGTGAAGCATACCCTGTCGGCACCGTCTTGGAGGCTGTCAAGGTGATTAGAGTTGAGAGCGAACGAGGCCTTATTGTCGAAGTTGGGTCGGGCGTGGAGGGATTTGTGCATGTACGTCTTGCCTATGTCTGCATGGCGGTCTCACCTGACCTTCCTCCCAGATCTCTCAAGTCGCCGACGAGCATGTTCCTACACTTTCAAGCATCTCTGGTGCCTGGAAGGTCGGCATCGTACATCGGGCACGAGTCACCGGGTACTTCCCGCTGGATGGCATCCTCCAACTTTCTCTCCGCCCATCTGTGCTGGCACAGAAGTTCTTGCAGGTTGCCGATGTTCAAGTTGGCGAAGTAATCAAGGGCACAATCAAGAAGCTCACCGACTCTGCATTGTTCGTGTCAATCGCTGGCAATGTGGATGGCGTCGTTTGGCCCAATCACTACGCCGACATTGCTCTGAAGCATCCGCAGAAGCGCTTCAAACCTGGTGGTAGCATCAAATGTCGTGTAAGTGTCGATTCAATCGCCGTCCACATCAACCCTCACTCTCTTGCGGCAGGTTCTTGTCGTAGATCCTGAGCGCAAACGAATCGCCCTTACCGCCAAAAAGACACTCGTCGAGTCTAACTTGCCGATCGTTGCTCAGCTCAGCGATGCTCAAGTCGGCGTAGTGACACACGCGGTTGTCTTCAAGGTCTCCGAGAAAAGCTTACAGGTCGAGTTTTATAACAACCTGAAGGCAATCGTACCCGCTCGTGAAGCAAGGTATACACGGTCATGATATCTGCCTGTCATACAATAGCTCACATATAGCCTACTAGTGAAACTGCGTTATCTTCGCTGGCCGCTGCATTCCCCATCGGGAAACCAGTGCAGGTCCGCATAACTGCCGTTGATCCAGAGACTGGTCGCATAACCGCAAGTATACGTCAAGCTTCCCCGAACTACAAGTCAGCCATTATCGATATCAGTGGTGTCGATATCGGCGACATCGTCGAGGGAGTAGTCTCCGACATCCGCAAGGACAAGGCTGTTGTCACCCTTCAGCCCACGCAGGTCACGGCGTTGTTGTCCCTCACCAACCTTGCCAACCGCAGGGAGATTTCGGTGGCGCAGCTGCGTTCGACGTTGAAGGTCGGCGATAAGCTACAAGACCTGGTAGTAACGTCCAGGAACCCCGAGAAGGGCTTCGTCCTCGTTGCGACCAAGCCTAAGGAGAAGGAGGCCTTACTGCAGAAGAACCATCTTTCGCTGGATACCGTACAGCCCGGGCAGCTGGTTGGTGGTCGCGTCCTGCGACACAACCGTCATGGCGCGCTCATCAAGCTCACCAACTCCATCACTGGTATCTTGCATCCGACCGATGCTGCCGACGACTATGAGAACGGCAAGCCATTCCCCGCAGTGGACTCGGTCTTGAAAGCCACTGTACTCTCAGTTGACAAAGAAAGGCGGCAACTGACCCTGTCCACTCGCATGTCGCGTCTCTTCCCCTCGCAGGATAAGCCGATCGTCGACCGGGAAATTACTAGCTTGAGCGACCTCAAGGTTGGCGACACCGTCCGTGGATTCATCAAGAGTGTTGCGGAGCACGGCCTGTTCGTGACGCTGGGTCGCGAGATCGACGCCCGCGTGCAGATCAAGGAGCTCTTCGACGATGTGTGTATAGGCGCGTTACGAGCAATGCTGAATACTGATCACTCTTTCTATAGTATGTTAAGGACTGGAAGAGCCGATTCTCGGTGAACCAACTTGTGAAAGGCCGCATTCTCAGGTATAGTGCTCCCCTGACAACGATATGACGTCGTTGAGGTTGACGCGATCCCCAGCGTTAACGCCGAGAAGAAGCAGGTCGAGATGTCCTTCCGTTCTGGCGACTTGAAGCGCGACAATCGTACTCAACTCAGTCTATCGGATCTATCTGAAGGTCAGAAAATCGACGGGCGCGTCAAGAGGGTCGAAGACTATGGTCTCTTCATCGAGATCGAAGGATCTAAGCTAAGCGGCCTATGCCACAAGTCTGAAGTCCGTACCCTCGTTGCTTTACTACCCCTATCGTGCTGACATTGACTCCCTCGCAGCTTTCGGACAACAAGGATGCTGATGTCACGTTGGCTCTCCGGAGCTTCCGCGAGGGAGACAAGGTCAAGGCCGTGATTCTCTCGATAGATCAGGAGAAACGCCGTATATCCTTTGGTTTGAAGCCTTCTTACTTCGAGGAGAAGGACTTTGAGCAGGAGGACTCTGAGTCCGAATCGAAGGAACAGCCCGCCGAGCCTCTGGGAGTCGTAGACGACGCAGAGGAATCTGACCCCGCCGAAGATGACGAAGACTCTGAAGACGAGGCGGACGACGACGACGGCGCAGGTTCCGACAACGATTCAGAGGACGACGAAGATGCGGCTATGGACGTCGACTTCAGCATGGATCTGCAGAAGCCATCGGGGAGCACTGCAGTCACATCGGCACGGACGCCAGAAGAGATGCTCAATCTCGAGAACGGCTTCCAGTGGTCTGCCCCTCAACCGGGAGAGGACGTCGACATGGAGTCTGACGAGGATAGCGACGATGAGGGCCAGGCGGAGAGCAAGAAGAAAAAGAAGAAGCGCAAGGAAATCGAACTAGACCTGACCGCGGACATGCACACCAAGGTGCCTGAGTCCAACGCCGATTTCGAGCGTCTCCTCCTTGGCTCTCCCAATTCGTCGTATCTGTGGATCCAGTACATGTCCTTCCAGCTGCAGATCTCCGAGATTGACAAGGCTCGTGAGATTGCCAAGCGCGCTCTGAAGACGATCAACTTCCGGGAGGAGCAAGAGAAGTTGAACGTCTGGATAGCCTTGCTGAACTTGGAGAACGTCTACGGTACCGACGAGTCGCTCGAGTCCACGTTCAAGGATGCCGCGCGTCACAACGACTCCAAGACGGTTCATCTGCGCATGGCAGAGATCTTCGAGCAGAGCGACAAGCCCGAGGTAAGCGCTATGATCCCGAAACGCGAATGATGCCGACTGACGGTTTGCCTACAGAAAGCTGAGGAGCAGTTCAAGAGGACCGTCAAGAAGTTCTCGCAAAGCTCGAAGGTGTGGACCTTGTTCGCCGAGCATTACCTCAAGCGCGGCATGCTGGAGGAGGCGCGAAAGCTTCTGCCTCGCAGCTTGCAGAGCCTCGAGAAGCACAAACGTCAGTACCCATGTCGCTTTCCCCAGATGCCGCACGCTCATGCAATGCGTCTGCAGACTTGAAGACTATCTGCAAGTTCGCTCAGCTAGAGTACAAAATGGGCGACCCCGAGCGTGGCAAGACGATCTTTGAAGGCATCGTGGATTCGCATTCCAAGCGGTGGGACATGTGGTCGAT
This sequence comes from Trametes cubensis, assembly GCA_029747595.1. Lineage (NCBI taxonomy): Eukaryota > Fungi > Basidiomycota > Agaricomycetes > Polyporales > Polyporaceae > Trametes > Trametes cubensis. The sequence goes on from JAPEVG010000186.1 coordinate 22,859, forward strand.
CTACATTGACATGGAGGCAGGGCAGGGCGACATTATGAGCATCCGGTAACCTTGATCGTTTCACTGCACGTCGGCATGCATTCTGAACGTCTTGTTAGGAACCTCTTCAACCGTGTGCTAGCCTTGAAGATGACGAGCCACAAGGCAAAGTCAGTATCTCCTCTTGTAAAAATTTTCGATGTACTAACATAACTTGTACAGGTCATTCTTCAAGAAGTGGCTAGAGCTCGAACGTCGTCTGGGCGACGAAGAGGGGCAAGCGGATGTGAAGGCGAAGGCCATCGAATGGACGCAACGTGCGGCGGGTACTTCAGAATCATGAGCTTGGCACATTTGTACTGTATATCGGACCATCTACTCGCATGCATCCCTCGTCGAAGTGTCGTGCAAATTAGTATATTCAATCGCAACTATACCGCATAGACAGCAAAGAACATTATGATACGAGAGATAGAGACGAGACGGGGTAGAAACGAGCGTGCGCGAACGAGACGGCGATATCGAGGGTATATGCCAGCATAAATAGAACGAAAGGAGGTCATGACCGGGACCGTGTGCGCTCGTGCCCCTGCGAAGGAGAATCGTAATCAAGGACCGGCCTGCGACTGCTCATGGAGCTGGCCAGCTGGCGCTGCCAGTCGTCCAGTTCGCTCGAAAGATGCTCGAAGGCCATGGCGTTTTCCGAACTCGATGTACTCGTTCGGCGTTCCGAGAAGCCTGAGACAGGACGGCCAGATCCGAAGGTGGGCTGGTCGACGGCGAGGAGGAGCTCGATCTTGTGAGACAGCTGCTCGTTTTCTCGTTTGAGGTTGGTGTTTTCGTTGCTAAGTTGCTCTAGGACAGTTTCACTGGGTCCGCCCCGAGCAACGACGAGTGCGTTCTGCAGCCGCTCGATCTCCTGCTCCAGGTCGTCGATGCGCGACATGCGCTCATCCGCCTCCCGGTTCGACTGGATGACGTTGTCCCGCATGTGTTCGAGATCCTGCTCCAAAGTGTCGATCCGAGCGCGCAGGTCCTTGTTGTCGCCGTTGAGGCGCTGAACTTGTCGCTGAGCGTCTTGCAGTTGATTCCGCAAGAACTCGTTGCTGTCATCCGAGGAAGGCGTCCCACGGCCGTTGAGGCCCCGGAGCCGCATGCTCGGCGAGCCGCGGTCCAACTCTGCCTGCATGCTCTGATTGAGGGTCTTCTGCTTGTTCAGCTCCTCTTTCATCTTGCGCATGGTCTTCTCCGTAGCCCTGATTGATGATCAGCGAGAGAACTGACACCGAGATATGATATCACGTACTTCACGTAGTGCACCGCAAGCTGATAATCATCCTCGAGCTGTTGAAGACGCGCCTTGTAGCTCTTCTCGGTCTCCTCGAGCTGCTGCTCGAGCTCAGTCACCCGAGCCTCAGACGCAGCGTCGACGCCATTGCGACGAGAAGGGCTCTGCGTTGTGCGAATGCGATCGAGYTGTGCGGAGAGGGACTCGATCTGGCTCTCGGCGTCCTGCTTCTGCTGGAACAGYGTYTGCGACTCCCGCTCGGCGATCTCGAGTGCRCGCGCGCGCTCCGCAAGCCTGTCTTCTAGCTCCTGAATGCGCGCCGACATGACGTCGTCCGCACGAAGCGGGTTGCCGTCCTCGTCCTCGGCAACAATATTGTTCGCAGCGAGGTAGTTGCGCATAGCCTCCAAGCGCATGGTRGCAGCCATCGCYTCCTTAGCCTTCRACGCCAGCTCAGCTTCCTTCGCGTTCAGCTCCTTGCGCAGGCGACCACCGTCGGCAAGCGCCATGGAGAGCTGCGTACGGAATCCAACGACCTGAGAGCGCAGRGACAAGGTCTCSGTCTCGGCCTCCCGCACCTTGTGACGGTGRTTGGCAAGCTCCTTCTGAGCCTCGTCCGCACGGTGCGACGCATCCTTGAGCATATCGCGAAGCGACGCGATTTCGGCCTGAAGCGCGTTGAGCTTCTCCTGATGTCCGCGRGTGAGGCGGTCCTCCTCAGCCCGCAGCTCCTGGTGGTAGTCGAGGAGCTTGCCCAAGTTGCCGGTGGTCGYCGCACGGAACGCGTCCGCCTCCTCGCGAGATTGGGCCCAGGAGTTCTCGACGTCCGCCAGSCGTACGCGCGCGTTCTCGATCTCAGTRGTGCGRGCCTCRAGGTCGCCGCGAAGCTCSGCGATGTCCGCCTCCAGNTTGAGYGATCTGGTCCCGAGCACGACTGTACTTCGCRTCGACATCGTCTGCGCGAGCRGTAGCGGCRTYSAGRGCGATGCGCATCTGGTCGAGGGCTTGAAYGTGCTGYTCGTGCGARTGCAACAGTTCRTCCAGCTGAGCCTGAGCCCTGACGTAGTCCGCCTCGCGCTGATCAGCGATCGAAGTCTGCACCTGKAGCTTCTCGGACTGCTCCCTGAGCAGAGTCTCCAAGACGGCGTTGCGCTCACGAAGCGATGTCTGCTCCTCCGCRTYACGCTCATGCGAYTGGGCRAGMGTATCYGCTCGCTTSGAAGCATCATCTGCSCGSGCYTCTGCYTGCTCGAGRAGGGTGGTTTGGAGCGAAAGSGAGTCGTTCAGCTCTTTGATCTTGCGGTCGCGCTCTGCTTGGCCGGAAAGGGCCGCAGCAAGCTGGCGCTCGAGATCGGCRGMGCGCTCACGCTCRAGCTTCACGACCTCRCTCTCCGAGGATGCTTCAAGAGCAGCGACCTTCGCCTTRTAGAAGGCRGCCTCCTGAAYCGCGCTAGCTCGCATGCGYTCGGCCTCCTGGACTCGCTCTGACGCCTCCCGMGCTCTATCGGAGACAGTCGCCTGCAGAAAAYGTCAGYACAAACGCACTCCGGTGACCTAAWACTCCGTTGCCACGTACCTGAATCTTCGCCTTGAGTTGCTTCAGGTTGATTACCATCTCYGTGACCTTCCTGCTGTCGATGTCGTCATCGTCCGCRCGGGACGCCAGCTCTTCCTCGGACTCCGCGTAAATGTAACCAGACCGTTCAGCCTTGAGCAGAGCAGCYTTCATCCARGCCTCCTTCTTCTTGAGCGCYTCGACCTCGGCCTCCTTGTCCTTCAGGTCCCGGATAAGRTCGGCRGTCARGTTACCAGTYGAGCCCGGCTTCGTGTGAGCGAATCCGTTGACRGTAGGYGAACTGGGCTTGTAGAACGATTCCAGTGTTCCCTTTGTCCGGTCAACCACGGGRGAAGGGCTRCGYGCGTTKGTGCCRTTACGAGACATCATGACGCTAGCGAGGCTCGCCTGGGGCCCRCTGGGATCGTAGACGTCAGACGAGACACCTTGGGAGGGGGAYACAGCCCGGCTGCCCGTCGTGGTGGAAGGGCTCTTTGCGCGGGCACCGTCAGGAGAGACAGCACTCTCACGCATGGCAGGTTCCATGTGCTCCGGGCTGCTCTCGCCATCGAACTCGTCATCGCGCGCTCTGCCCTTGCCCTTGTTCGAGGCGATCTGCTGAGGCTGTATAACACCGTTCGGTGTCTTCGAACGACTAGTCGGCGAAACTGCACGGCGCATCTCTTCGCTCTCCGAACCTCCCTCATACGWTGGAGAGATGGGGCGACCCGCGTTCGCGTTCTGCGCACCCGGCTCAACAGGGGCCTTCTGAGCAGGTTGAGCACCGACCGTCGACTTCCGTCCATTGAGCGAAGCAGGGGGCGGCTTATTCGAGTCCGGATACTTGATGTGTTCTRCCGAGRCCTTTAGTGACGTGAGAGTGATCAGAGTTTGGGAGCAACTCACTGGTATCAAGCACGTGRACCACAGTCGGATCCTCAGGCTTCTGACTATTCATTGACTCTCCGCCAAGGCCTCCAAGGACGAAAACTCGTGAACCCATCGATGCCATGGCATGACCAGATCTAGGTGAGGGCGCAGGTCCCATCTTCTGGAACATATACCACCTTTGGTCTGAGACGCCTTGTGAGCAAGCGTATCAACTGCGCAGGCGAGAACATACTGACTAGAGATTTTGAAAGCGCCAAGGTCCCCGAGATCTTTGCCGTCCACTCCCCGACCACCAAAGACGTACACGACATCATCAACCATGGCCGCGGAATGGCCTTCACGGGGCGAAGGAATGAAACCAATACAAGTCAGCTCGGTCCACGTATTCGTGGTGGTATCGAATGCCCATGTGTCATTGTAGTGGTATTGACAGTCCGTTCCACCGAATCTAGATAGAGAGTATGAGGACGTGCACAAACTAAGATAAGATGAGGGAGCTCACAGGATGATCTTCTCCCCATATGTGACACAGATATGACTTGTACGCTTGGGTGGACGGGGTGATCCTTCAACAGGCTCTACAAGTTCCCAGGTCGCCTTCGTCCTCACTTGAGACAGCGGTCAACTCGGTCCTCAGCTGCAGTAAGACATGACGAGGACTCACAAGAGTTGAGGTCGAAGGACCACAGATCATTCAGGAATTCTCCATCTACCTGTCCTCCAAATACGTAGAACTTTGAGCCGACCATCGTCACAGCATGACCGTATCGCCCGACCGGGGATGGTCCATACACGGCGACCCGAGTCCACTCGCGGGTTACTTGGTAACGGTCAGAGCCCTCTCTCAGACAGAACATGTGTATGGGACTGACCGAGATTCAGCAAATACAAGCCGTCATCCTGCTTATCCCCGGGCTTCGATTTGCTACTTGTCTTTGTGTCACCACCCCAKACGATCAGGACGCTCCCAACCAGGGCGCTTGCATGYCCAACCCGAGGAGAGGGWATCTCGCCCGTCGTTTGMAGCAACGTGGCCGACAAGTCTCGTACMGAGATCAAGTAGAGGTCATTTCGTACTGTTTCSCGAACRAGACCACCAAAAAGGAATAGCTCTCCAGATGATGTTGCGTTGACGGGCAGTGCATGACCATATCTGGGGAATGGTGACGGAGAAGGCGACGTGGGAGGTGCTACRCCTGGCTTCGGGATGGTGACCGGAGGTGGTAGCTGTAGCCGACGTTGCGACCAAGGGTAGGCGGGGCGTTGTTGAGGTGGCCCTTGCTGCTGACTTGCTGGCTGAGTTGGCTGAGACTGCATGCCGTTGGGGCCCTGTGGCGGGGCCTGCCCGTTGGTAGCAGGACGCTGCGACTGCTGGGAGATGCTGGGCTGGACACCGTTCACGGCAGGAGAGGGACTGCCTCTGCCATTGAGACCGCTAAGGCGGAAGCGATCAGACTGGCGTCGCATATGGGACACGGGGAGGGACTCGTGGGGCGCAGCGGGAGATGGTGGGGGGCTTGAACGAGAAGAAAGATGCGTACCTGTCGTAGCTGGTCTCCTTCGCCAGCTGTTTTTGCGTCTGCTGTTGGCCTTGCGGCTGTTGCTGTATCTGAGCAAGGGCGGCACTGGCCGATGATTGGGCAACTGTAGTGCTGGCTGATTGTTGGGTATGCTTCTTCCTGCTGAAGAAGGACATTCTTCTGCCACGACCTCCTAGAATGGACTGTATGGCTGCAGAGTGGGAGGCGGAGGACGCAGAGGGCGGGGGAGGAGGGAAGGGAGGGACGAGCGCTGCAGGCCCGCCTGGAGGTGGAACGAAAGCGGCAAAGCCAGAAAGCGAGCGAGAGCACTCGTCGTCGTTCCTGGACTCACTCTCCCTGAACCAAGTTCCCGCGCCTCCTGCTCTCTAGCAACCGCCTCCGCTGATAGCCGCGTCCTCTTACCAACGTCTTGCATTTTCTAGCTAGTATCGGACTCTACATGCAATCGTCCTACGTGAGACGGCGCTCTCTTCGCGCGAAGTACAGAAGCCAGCCCTCTCATCAACAATCCGTATCACTCGTCCTGTTCCTGCAGCCCCTTTGAGGTCCTTTCGAACACGCCCTGCATCAGCGACCTTATCCCCTGCCAGAACAGCCATCCAACGAGGCGCTGAGGGGAACAGATGCCAAACTTCATCCCCCCAACACCCGACATCTTCACCGGCGCTCTGAGAGTACAAGAGCGGACTCTACGTTTCGGCCTCCTTGAGCGAAGCGAGATGGACGTAGAGTGGCAAACGCAAACTTCCTGGTATGCCTCACAGGATCGCCGCAGCGGAAACGAAAAGGTCACGCGCATCTCGCAATCCAGATGCTTAGGCAGCTGGTGGCAGCCACTACCCATAGACAGCAGACCGCAGGCACCACATGTCCAGGATATGGCGTTCTTGATGGCCATGGCAGTGTGCGATGTCGGACAGGACGTCTCTGCATTTCACGTATCAGTTTCAACCCACGGTCGCGTGCAGAACGGCTGTACATGCCCAGCATTCAGATGCACATTTAGCCCATCCTTCACTCGTTCCAAGTGATGATATCCTCCTCGTCCTCTGAATCATGGTCGCGCTTGCGATGCTGCATAATGCGGTCTCGAGAGGGAAACAATCGATAACAATCCTGCATTGCGCATATGTATATTGGTGTGCTGTACCATACCGTGCAACGGTGAGTAAATGTCTGACACGGCATGTATGACGACGCGAGCATACTCAGCGGGATTGGTCACTCGAGCGTAGCCTCCGCCCACTTGTTCAGGAGTTGTCTCCACTGATCATTCGTGTATAGCATTCAATCAAGCGGAGGGGGGCGACAAATTGAACATACCATCCTGTATGGCTGGAGAAGAAGGCAATACCGAGGGTAGCTTTGGATGTGTCGACTGAGCCATTGCGGCGTAAGCTCACAAGGGACAAGAGGACTCGGAGAGCGATCGCGGTAGTTCTGTAGAGACGCCCAAGCCATGCGTAGTGGCAAACAAGTACACACAACTACTCCTGCGGTCTTGTGGCGCGCTACGAATTCGTGAATATACATACGTCCGGCGAGGCTTGATCCTACTAGACCCTCTTTCCACGTTCAAGATAATTGCGTTGACTAGACAGAATGACTGCACACGACAAATATGCAAGGAGCGCTTCTCAGTTTGAAAGGCCGACTTCGAGGGCCAACTATCCGACCGAGCGAGATATTATGGCTGGTACGGTACTTTTTACGTCCATACAAATATGTTCAACCGATATGAATGCAGTGCGAGACCGTATTACGATGTTCAATTCACGATAGTGAACCTCGGGCTACGATTCCCTGAATCACCAAACACTGGTGAAGGCTCGTAAGCAAAACCGTGATACAAGGAAGTCGGCGCAACGTACGGACGACAATGTAATCGTTCGCTGAATCGACGTATGGCACACGAACATGGATCTGCCCTTGAGTCAGGTTGAAGCCTTCAGCCAGTGGGTGGTCTGTCGCGCGCCGCGCGCATGATAAGCGACATGACAGTCTGGATACTCTGTTATTGGTCACCCACCGAAATCAAGGTGCTCGTTCGTCTCGTCTCCGTCCTCGAGGAATCCCAGCACTAACAGGCCTTCGTAGTTGGTGACTTGTTGTGGGCGGGTAGACGTATCCCTTTGCACGGGCGTAAAGTCAGCGAACCCAACACCTCGGAGGTCAGAAATGACGTAGCTCGTACCAGACAACCTCGACTTTCGCTCCCGCCGTCCATACCGCATTGGCATCGGGCTTGATAATGGGTGGACTCCACACGTCTCTCGGTAATATAGGCCCGAAGCTTTTGTCAGACTCGGACTTGGTATCCTCACTCGCGGCGGTTGGCAACGTCGGAGTCGTCTGCGTCGCTACCGACGTGGATTCTGGGCCGGCATGGGTTGTCTCGGTTTGGTTCCGCATGTCGAACGTCGCAGCGGTGCTGGTCTGCGACCCCGTAGCACTGCTGTTCCCGCCTTGCTCGTACCCTGGGACTGCGTCGATGTCGAAGGCCGGAGGCATGTAGAACCCCCACCCGGGCGCAGGGGCGAAGGAGAGCGTCGCTGCCAGAAATAGCAGGAAAGTGGTCCGTGAAGGCATAATTCGGCCGGGTAGAGAGCGTCAACTAGAAGAGCCAGGCAAAGACGATACGTCGGCGACTCGAGCTATGGAGGGCCACCTTAAGCTGGCTCGAAGCGCTAGCAAGTGCAGAACGACAAGACAAGACGGACGTCGGGCGAGCAGTCTGGTGCGACGCTGGCGTTTGGGCCGCTGAAGTTGCTGACATGCCCGCCACATATTCCGGTTCGAAGTGTGCCTTCACCTAGGGTATGTGACGATCGTGCCGATCGACCATGTTCGGCCGTCGTACAGCGGTACCATGCCCGTGGGCCATATCCCAATAACACTGGTGAAGAGATGATAACAACTTATGCATAACGCATGGCCATAGCGTTCCGGGGCACTGTGTTTGTCGCACATTGAGATCATAATCACATTCAATACTTACCAGCCATCAGCGCCCGCATTTCCGTCGCAAACTCAATTGACCTCTCGTCGACTCTTACCCAGTCGGGCTGAGCCCGGGCTTCTAACGCTCGTANGGGGGGTAACGTCTCAGCGTAGCCGCTGATCAATGCTGAACGTGCTGTGGGATCTACTATTGGAAATCCAGGCTGCGTAAAACACCACTGCTGTCAATGTGCTTCACCAACTCACACCTGCCGGTGCATACGTACCGGACATAAAACTAGTTTCTTGAGGGCGACGTGGATCGTCTGCATCACTATTCAGGCGTTCGTCATGAACGCTGTGCATTGAACTTGGGGTGTTATCATATTCGGGTTGGATGTCTGCAGGTCACGTCCCAGTGGTTCCTTATTTGGCATAGACATACAGAAAGCTGAGGATCTCTGAGCTTCTTGGACTGGGTGAAACCAGTCTCGGCTTGCATCGACGAGCTAAGTCCGAGTGGTATCCGCATCGAAGCTCTCTCTTGCTATCGTTTGAGTGATAGAACTGTGTTCCATGGAAGATGTGCCTGTCATATGAGTGTACATATGAGGTATACTGATGGCGTATGATTGCGCAAAGAAAGCTGAGGAGAAGGCGCGACTCACTGGCACTACTAACATTCGGCACATGGGCGGTCGTCTGTTCGGGCGTCTTCTCAACAGATTGAGTATCGTCCATGGTCTCACCGGCCTGTGTGGCTGCTTGTTACACGGGAAACACACTATAGCCGTATGTCACATGCGCTTTGTCGTAGCACTGTATGTGCACCCTTTGCCCCATGCTAGTCGCATTGATCTTTCAAGATAAATAGCGTGTAACACGATTTTTGTGTAACATTTGAAGAATGATTCAAGTGGCACATTCGGTAAACAACGTGCGTCAAAATGCCAGAGGTTACAGTGCATATTCGATGTAACAATTGATCTCACAGGCCCGTGCCCCCGGTGTCTTATTCGCATTGAGCGCGGGGGGTGGCTTTTTGGAGTTCGGGAATCGGATAGGTTCTGCGGGAATCTTCAGTCATGCGAGGATGAACGGTGTTCAGAGGCGACATACCTGTATTGAGCACATGAACTAAGGTCGGATCCTCAGGCTCCTCACTGTCCATTGACTCCCCGCCAAGTACGAATACTTGCGAACCCATCGACGCCATAGCATGACCTGACCTAGGGGAAGGCGCAGGGCCCATATTCTGGAACATATACCATCTTTGGTCTGAGAGAGCCTATCATGAGATACATCAAGCACGAAAGCAGGGGAACACTCACTAGAGAGGTCGAGAGCCCCAAGCTCGCCAAGGTCTTTGCCATCCACATACCGACCGCCAAAGACGTACATCACGTCGTCAACTATAGCCGCCGAATGGCCCTCGCGGGGTGAAGGGATGAACCCAATGCAAGCCAGCTCAGTCCACGTATTCGCGGTGGTATCGAATGCCCATGTGTCATTGTAGTGGTATTGACAGTCCGTTCCACCGAATCTAGATAGAGTATGAGGACATGGGCAAACTAAGATAACATGAGGGAGCTCACAGGATGATCTTCTTCCCAAATGTGACACAGGTATGACTTGTACGCTTGGGTGGACGGGGTGATCCTTCGACAGGCTCTACAAGTTCCCAAGTCGCCTTCGTCCTCACTTGAGGCAGCGGTCAGCTCGGTCCTCATTTCCAACAAGACATGACGAGGACTCACAAGAGTTGAGGTCGAAGGACCACAGATCATTCAGGAATTTTCCATCCACCTGTCCTCCGAACACGTAGAACTTTGAGCCGACCATCGTTACGGCATGGCCATATCGTCCAACGGGAGATGGTTCATACAAGGCCACCCGGGTCCACTCGCGGGTTACTAGCATGCAGTCAGCCTCCAGGTTGCTCGGCTGACGCATAACATTGCCATAACTCACCAAGGTTTAGCAGATACAGGCTGTCATCTTGTTCGTCCGTGAACTTCGATTTACCACTCGTCTTTGTATGACCACCCCAGACGATCAAGACGCTCCCAACCAGGGCGCTTGCATGACCGACGCGGGGAGAGGGGATCTCGCCTGTCGTTTGAAGCAATGTGGCCGACAAGTCTCGTCCTGAGATCAAGTACAGATCGTTTCTCATTGTTCTCCCAGAGAGGCCACCAAAGAGGAAGAGCTCTGCGGACGAGGTTGCATTAACAGGCAGTGAATGACCGTATCTTGGGAATGGTGACGGAGATGGCGACGTAGGAGAGGCCACGCCTGGCTTCGAGACTGTGGCCGGAGGCAGGAGCAGTAGTCGACGTTGCGACCAAGGATATGAGGTGTGTTGTGATGACCCCGATTGAGTTAGCGAAGACCGTGTCCCGTTAGGGTCTTGCACCTGAAGACCCGCGTCAAGACGTCCCTTTGTGACGGAATCGCGGATAGGACTCGACGTGTTATCAGGACCAAATACTTGTAGGTTGCGTCCGAAGGTTTCCTTGTCCGCTTCGGAACCCGCTTCAGCATTCGCTGAAGAGACGTTTGAGTATCTGCTGGGAGCCACGGAGCCAGTTTCAGCTTGCGCGGAAGAGATTGATATTGTCTCCGGCTCAGAACTTCCTCTCGCAACACTCTGGACACCGGACGAGCTCTCCACAGGCGCAGCACCTGAGGTGGAGGAAGGGTGCAAAAGGGCTATTTATGGCAGTTGGCTATACGATTCAGAATGTAAACATACGCGACGTACCGGTATCCAGCACATATACTGTCTCTCGCTCCGAGTTGGTCCGTGCTGGTGGCTTACCGAGGCCTCCGAAGACGAATATTTTGGCATCATGGCTCACCATACCATGTCCAGATCTTGCTGATGGTGCGGAGTCCATACGACGGAACGTGTACCACCTACGTTCTGATAGGGATTAATGAGCAACACAGAAGATCAAACAGTAGGAAGAGCGCGCACGAGCAAGGCTGAGAACCCATGTATCGCCCAAGTCGCGGCCATCTAGGCCTCGTCCACCAAAAACATACATCCTACCATCCACAAGAGTCGCGCTATGGCCTTGCCTTGGCGCAGGTATAGGGCCAAAGCAATTCAACTCGGTCCAAATCCTATTGACTGTATCGAACTCCCATGTGTCATTGTGATTTTGCTGAAAGTCCGTGCCTCCAAAGCTTGGGAAGATCAGCTGAGGTGCATCGTAACGATGCAACAAGCCCAGACTCACATGATGATTTTGTTGTCGAAAAGGACGTTAGAATGATTTGTTCGTTTTGAAGGGCGCGACGAACCCCCTGACGGTTCGATCACCTCCCAGCTGGGTGAAGTCCGTACTGTCGAGGTCAATACCGGAGAGTAACACTACGATTTTGAACAAATTCCTTACAAAAAGCAATGTCCAAAGTCCATATATCATCAAAAACATCTTTTTGGTCACTGCCCCCGAACATATACAGCTTGGATTCTAGCGCCGTGAGGGTATGTCCGCAGCGAGCAACAGGGCAAGTTCCTAAGACCCGAACGCAGGTCCATACGCGAGATACTGAAGAGCCAATCAACTCGTGGATTTGCAAAGGCTAAATGTTGATGAGTGAACTTACAGAGATCGAGCATAGAGACCTCACGGGATAGCTCTTCCCGTGTGGCCGGGGAATCAGAGTCACCCCCCCCATACTACGAAGATGTCGCCCAGAAGTGCACAAGCATGGCTAGTGCGAGAATAAGGGACATCTCCTGTGGTGTCGAGAAGCGTCGCAGAGAGGTCCTTAGCAGAGAGTACGTAGAGGTCGTTTTGCATCGTCTCGCCAGCGATGCCGCCAAATAGGAAGATATCACCAGAGGAGCTCGCCCGGTCTTTTGCCAGGGAATGACCATACCTAGGAAAAGGGGAAAGCGGGGGCGACATACGAGGCGCGATCCGTAGACTCGGAACGGGAAGTGGAAAGAGGAGCTGGAGTTGGCACTGAGCCCATGGATGGACCTGGTTTGCTGTCGATGGCCTTAGATCCTATGATTGAAACAGCGGTTGAATCGGTTCAAGAAACCTACCTAGAAGCTGCATTGTTCCTCGCTGGTTATATGTTCGAGACGCAGCAGGACCAGAGCTAGATTGCGCGGGTGAGTGGTGTATGTGTGTGGGTTGGCTACGCTAACTGCGATGTGCTAGTGGGTAGACATAGAGATGATAGAAAGTTATTCACACGTCGAGGACGCAGCGTAGTGATCAAATTGATCATCACGCCATGCATGCATCCCTCGCAGTATTCGTGAGAATCGATGCAGCAGAGTCAAGTTTTGGGTGCAGCAACGGTAAGTACAGCATGTAGAACGACTCGGTCTCGGAGTGTGATCGTTGCTCCGACGTCACATCCAAGAATATAGGATTCGGAAGCGCCGGACGTTCTACCTGCCTTTTTGACTCGCCCGATCGGGGAGGCAATCTGCCTGACTGATCGGCACCGGATCTGAGATATCCCTCCTCACTCAGCATCGCTCCGAGTTCTGCAGAATCTATAACAACCTATCGCTTCACCTCTCGCTCTGTACTCGAGGCTCACGTACTTGTTCAGATGGTATGTATACAAGTAATCTAACAGTTCAAGGCTCTTATCATCGTTTGCACACATCCAGGCACCCAAAGGCCGGAATCCTAACCCGAGTGGATTGGGTCGAGCCATCATCAACAAGAAAACCAAGGATGCACGGATAGCTCGGGAGACCGGATTGGTGAGCAAGTTCGTATCGCCCTAGGTCATTTGTACTGACATGTCTTTACTCCTGTGTAGTACACTACAGATATCGATCCCACTTCCCGTCTGCAATCCATAACCCAAGAGCGAGATCTCGATGAATTCCTGAACACTGCGACCCTCGCGGGGACCCAGTTCACTGCTGGTACGATCAATCCGATTGCATAACTAAGTCAGGCAGTAACAGAATGCCCACAGAGCGACGAAACGTCAAGATCATCAATGTAGCTCCCGGGGCTCAACAGAATCCATACCTATTGAGCGAAGAGGAAGAGAGGAGTACGCTCCAAAAGCAAAGCGAAAACAAGCAGAGGCTACGTGTGCCACGGAGGCCACCGTGGACTAAGAGCATGACGACGGCTCAGCTTGACCGCCAAGAGAAGGATGCGTTCCTTGAGTGGAGGAGAGGACTCGCCGAGTACGTCCGTCGAAACTATGTGAGAGGATATGTCAATTGACACAGCCGTTCTGCCTTGTCTCTTCAAGTTTGCAAGAGCGCGATAAGTTCCTCCTCACACCTTTTGAACGCAACATCGAGGTCTGGAGACAACTTTGGCGAGTGCTAGAGCGATCGCATCTCGTTGTCCAGATCGTCGATGCGCGAAACCCCCTTCGGTTCAGATGCGAGGACCTAGAGGCTTATGTTCAGGACGTCGAAGGCGCAGAAGGAGAAGCTGGGACAGGGAAGGGAAAGAGGAGAAGCCTGCTTCTCATCAACAAGGCCGATCTTCTGACTGCCAAGCAGAGGTGTGTAATACCAAATGTTCCATACTTCATCCTGCTGAAGATCAGTTTCGTAGAAAGCTATGGGCTGATTACTTCGATTCACAAGGTGTGCACTACGCCTTCTTCTCCGCCGCAAATGCCGCAGCGATACAAGAAGCCAGGAGGGAAGCCGAGGCAGCGGCAGCGAGGGCAGAGGAAGCGGTGGCAGCAGCAGCGGCCTCTGCGGCCTCGAAGGTTTCTCTAGAGGGCGAGGAAGACGATGAGGGAGCGTCCGAAGAGTCCGACCGCGATAACGGCACTCCACCTGAGTCACCAGATGAGAAGTCGGATGAAGAGTCATCCGAGGACGAATCTGAAGACGGTACCTTCTTGCCTGTGGACGACGGGCCGGATGCGCAGGATCCTCGAACTCGAGTCCTGTCTGTGCTAGAGCTGGAGGAACTCTTTGTCAAGAGCGCGCCAGACTTGTCGAGTGAGTCTATATGATCGGTCATTGATCTGACGACTTACCGATCCAACATCACGACAGCATTCACGGACTCGTCGGGACAACATCCCACGAAGCTAGTTGTCGGTCTGGTGGGATACCCAAACGTCGGCAAGTCGAGCACTATCAACGCGCTCATTGGCGAAAAGAAAGTCAGCGTCTCGTCGACACCCGGCAAGACCAAGCACTTCCAGACAATTCACCTATCGCCCTCTCTTGTCTTGTGTGATTGCCCTGGCCTCGTATTTCCTCAGTTCGCTACCACGAAAGCCGATCTTGTCTGTGACGGCGTCCTTCCCATCGACCAAATGCGAGAACACACAGGGCCCACCGCACTAGTAGTCAAGCGCATTCCAAAGGAGGTCCTGGAGGCGATCTATGGTCTCTCCATCCGGACCAAAGGTGTAGAAGAAGGCGGGGATGGCAAGATTACTGGAACAGATCTACTTGTCGCCTACGCCAGTACGTGTGCCGGTTTTGTGTAGGAAATGCTATCCTACTAACCTCTCTTCAGTTGCTCGAGGGTTCATGCGCTCTGGGCAGGGTAATCCAGATGAAGCACGAGCTGCTCGATATATTCTCAAGGATTATGTAAACGCGAAACTGCTCTTCTGTCATCCGCCACCAGGGATCTCGGAGGACGAGTTCAACGAAGAGACTCGCCAGATCGCTCTAAAGCGGGCTATCGGCAAGAAGCGCGCACCTACTACCCGTGTAGTGAAGAACGCCGACACCTTCGTCCCCCCTGCGGGTACGCCCGGGTCCGCTCCCGCTCCAACGCAGGGCAACAAGAGCCGCAAGTTAGACCAGGAGTTCTTCGCCAACAACGCGTCTGTCGCGGCGCGGCCGTTCACCCAGGGCGTGAAAGGTCAAGGGCAGGAGNTTTTCCCGGGCGAGAATCTACCCTCACCAGAACATGGTGGCCGACGATGGTACACCGCTCTCTGGACGGAGAGCAAGGATTGCTGCGGTGATGGCGGCGGCGGGTGGAGAGATTCAGTCAGGGAAGAAACACCACAAAAGGATGAAACGGGTGAAGCAGAGGAGCGGCAAGGGTTATGACGATTGATCAGTCCCGCGACGATCAGCCGTGAACACTTGTATCCCTAGCTAGAGAGTTCGCTTGTACCGATATCTCTGTGTATCCAGTGCCGTGAACCGAGTCGAGATTGACATGTCCTCCAGCTCCGTCGGTGAACTTCACCACGTGACCGCGCATTTATACACGCGACGCACGGGAAGCGATGATCTACCGCGTTCACTCCTTCGCAATCCCCACGACTATCTTCCAACCAAGTCAATCTGTATCCTTCCATAGACATGCCTAAAGTACCTATGGCACGCATCACGACAAAGGCGGCCACCCGCACTCTCGTAATCAGTTCGCAGGCGGACTGGGATGCTGAGTGTCCTCCCGGTAGCGCTACGACTATATGCGCCAAAATGGTTACTACGAACAGTTCGGGTAAAAGAGAATGTGCGTATTATAGCTTGCGATGGCAAAGAACTTTTGTACGCTAACTTTGAACAGCTCTTCTGCTCAGCGTTGATAAGCCAATTACTATCGGGAGGAATCCTGCCTGGTATACTCCTTCTTGACCTACACTTCGATTCGCGATACTGACGACCTGCAGTTCTTACGTAGTACCCGATGCAGTTGTATCGGGCATACACTGCAAGCTATATGCGTAAGTTCAAAGGCATACCAAGAAACTGTCTATGTCTATACATCTTCGCAGGGTCCGTTCTAGCAACGGTGGTATAATCATCTCCTGCCACGTGAGTATCCTCCAGTACCATATATGCGCGTCGGATGGTCTGTTGTAACCGAGTATCACAGGATCACTCCACGAATGGCCTCATTCTCAATGGGCACAAGATACGCAAGACATCTGTACTCCTCATGGACGGGGATCTGCTGGAGTTGCCATCGTCCCAAAGTATGTTAATATATGCGTATCTTGAACCTTCAATCATGAGCGGCCTTTGTAGAATTTGAGTGCGTAATATTGCACAAGGACCCAGAACAAAAAGTCAACATCTTCGACCCCACGCCGCCTCGCCAGCCCGCACTCAAGGTCAAGGTATGTGCGTCATCGCTGTCCCATGTTGTGGGTCGTCAATGTGAATCATAGAAAATCGACCGCTACGTCGTGACTTCGCACTGCCTTGGGAGCGGCAGCTTCGCTACTGTGCACCTCGCAATGGATACGACCGCCTTCAAGCAGGTTGCGTGCAAGTGCATCAAGCGTCGCGCCAACGACAAGTTGGACAAGATCAAGAAGGAAGTCGACATTCTCCTCAACCTATCTCACGTAAGATCAGCTATGTCGACGGCATACTGTCTCTGTTGCTGAAGACACGACGCATAGCCTAACATCAACACCGTCAGAGCAGCGACGAACGATGATAATTTCCTGTGCGTGCTTGTTGTCGAGACGTTTCCACTTTTGCTGAGGTGCCGCAGATACATCTTTCTCGAACTATGCACAGGCGGAGATTTGTTTTCGTACATTATCAGTCACCCGGACTCTCAGCTTTGCCAAGCGGAAGCGAAGTACATTATGTACCAGCTACTCAGAGGCCTAAAGTACCTTCACGATAAGCTTATATCACACAGAGGTATGTAACAGTTGTCAACGGCATGATCTTGATTTTCAACAATGAGCCCTGTTTATAGATCTCAAGGTATGTCTGCTGCAATGTCACTTTCAGGGACACTCTGACACGACTGCAGCCCGAGAATATTCTTCTGCACACTCCAGGCCCATATCCTCGCATCCAAATCGCTGACTTCGGTCTAGCTCGACCAAAAGCATATCAGGAGACGTTCAACGTCTGCGGCACCGTGTCTTATCTTCCCCCCGAAGGCATCCTCGCTTTGGACCACAAACACCTCAGCTATGTTGGCATGCCCGCGGACTGCTGGAGCTCGGGAGTCATCATGTACATCATGCTAGCGTCCGTATTGTGCAAACTCTCTGCGCCATGCCTCGCTGACGTCTACATCATAGCGGCACACACCCTTTCGACTACGGCAAGGTCTCTGGCGAGTCAGATTTGTACTCGTATCGGCCCTCAGAGGAGTATGAGGACTCCCAGTACTCGCAGCAGTCTATCCAGGTCGACCAGCTGATCAAACGGCGCATCGTCCACGGGGACGTCGAGTACCCAGAAACTCTCTGGGACAAGATGCCTAACGGTGAGCTCTACTCTTCACCCAATCACCCTTTCCGCCCAGTATGCCGTATATTGATCAATGTTGAACACAGCGAGGGCTCTATGCAGCGACCTCCTGGTGTATGACCCAATGGACCGCGCCACCGTTCAACAAGCCTTGAGGAGCAACTGGTTTTCTGCGGAACTCTTGGACTTGGAACTCGCCTATCGCTCAAGGATCGGATCCGATTGACTGGGTTCTGGCGACACTCGGCGTCTTGGGTCTTCTCTTTGTTCTTTGTTCTCATCTGTGACTGACTCCCCCGTGAACCTGACGCAACCCCCTGGTCTCTGGCTCTGGCTCCTCGTATGAGTATGGTGATTTGCTCTGATCCGTCGCCTCCTTCGATACAGCGGTGTTGATATTTTTGAGCATACATCGATACATTGTATGGAATGATACATCATTTGATATTCTTCTTCTCAGACTTCGATCTCGTTTATATGTCTGTGTTTATGCCTTGAGGAAGTTCGCGTGGACTGCGGGGAACAACAGTGGTAAGTACTTTGTGCAGGCTGGCGATGTCGACATGTACGTACAGTGAATATGATCCTCGCCGAACGTGGAGATCTGCAGATTCTCTACTCAGCACCATCCTGCTTGCCAAACGGCGGAGATGACATACGAAGTAGTAACTGTGGTCGTAGCCCTCCTGCGCCCTCACGCGGACTTGGACCTCATCGTAACCCGTGTCGCGCGCCGCCTTCAAGAAGTTCTCGGGCAGCAGCTGTCCGTTCTTGTAGAAGTTGTCCGCAGTGCCCTACAAACCCCGGATACCGCATCAGCGTTCCTCGCTATCTCTCCACAGCTTGTGCGGAACTCACGTAGTCGACGAGGACGTGCACAGGCTCCTTGCCGAGCTTCTTGATGAGCTCCGTCGCGTCGTACTTGTCCCGCGCTTCGTCGACGCCGCCCTGGAGGTAGCCCGAGAACGCCTTCTGGCCCCACGGGCAGTTGACGGGGTTCGAGATCGGCGCGAACGCGGACACGGACCGGTACTGCTTCGTGCCCTGAAGGACGGAGTTCAGGTAGAGCGTCAGTGCGCCGTGTCCGCCCATGGAGTGCCCGAAGATCGACTGCCGCTTGAAGTCCTGTGTACAGATGCGCCACATGAGCGGGTTAACGTTCGCAGGGAAGGTTACATGAAGAGAATACGCACGATAGGCAGGCCGGCGGTCTCGAGCACCTGTGGGAGCTCAATCGTGATGTGGGTGAGCATGTTGTAGTGCTTCGCCCACTTGGGATGCGTCGCGTTCAGGTAGAAGCCCGCGCCTGCGGCCGTCCATTAGTTCACGCTCCCTCAAGGTCCCCACCTTGGGAGCAGCCGGGACCGCGGCTACTCAGTGTAGCAAAGGACGTACCGACGCCAAAGTCCCAGCTGTCCGTCTCCCCCTCAATGCCCGCGCCACGCGGGGAGGTGTCCGGGAAGAGGATCGCGATGCCCTCCTTCGCCGCAGGACCCAGGAAGTGGCCCTTCTGCGCTCTGCATTCGCCATCAGGGTGAGTATAACAACGAACGAAAGCGAGGCATCCATGTGACTGAGTGCTCACCCGTTATCTTCGGTGCAGGTCAGCCCTGCAAGATAGGTGAGGAGGGGCACTTTGTTCCCCTCGGCGGCATTGGCGGGGAGGAAGAGGTTGAAGTTCGCATCGAGGCCGCCGAGCGCGTCCGACTGCTCGCGCGCGCAAAATGGGACACAAAATATTCAGGAGGTGTTCCACAGACAGTCAATATTGGTACGGCGGAGGAAGAGTGAGACCATGCAGATGGGCGGTGGGTGTCAGCGATCAGCGCTGCACGAGCGGTCCCCAGCCGCGCAGTGACGACATCGGGGATACCTCGAGGGTATAGGAACGCGTACCTTGAACTTGTATTTGACGAGCTCGCCGTCGAACGCCTTGTTCGAGGAGACCTTTTCGAGAGACATGTTGCTACAAGCTGAAGAGATGGGGCGTATTACAAGCGGAGGAGTGGAAAGCAAGCAGACGAGCCCTGCGCGAGTCTCGAGAACGATCGATGGTGGACGCGCGATCGGTGACGACAGTACAAGCTTTCGCGCGTGCCGCGCGCCGGAACGCCGTGCTTTCTCTCGCTCACGTACACCTCTTGGGCTTCGCGCGCCGCTGCTAGCCACTCGCGATGGTCCCATGAACACATCCATGGGATAGCGCCTCGGGCGCGTTCCCAGACTGCGAGTCTACGGAGCTCCGAAGCCCTCTAGTTTCCCATGTACAGATAACACAGGTCGATTCACAGACTCAGCAGCTATAATGGACGTGGTTCGGGGGTCGACAAGGATTAGCATTACATGTACAAAACGCATTATATATGCCACGAAGAGTGTAGTATGGAGGAGGCATTGGATGGATGTTCGCAGATGTAGTGGGTGAGAATCCAGGCGAGGAGGGTATGTATCCAGAGCTGTCCACGATGACCATCGCCATGCTTCACAGTATTTCATCAGCATTGGTTCTGTGGGCTATTGCGCAGGCCTCTTCTCCCTCTTGTCTATCCGACGACCGCTTTCCGACTCGTCGACACCGCGCGGCCTGTCGCTCCTGCTCTCGCGTTCCTCCCAATCCACACCCTTCCCCAAGCTGTCTGCCATCTCAGCACGCTCGCCCTCGCGTCTGATCTCCTCCCTCTCCTCCAGCTCGCTACTGCTCGGGCGCGACGCCTCCTCTTCAGACTGTCCGCCTCTCCGAGCGGCCGACTGCGCGGCCTCGAGCCCCGGCTGGGCTTGATCCTCCGAGGGCCGATCCTGACCCTGGCCTTCGACGACGCGCGCGAGGTGGTCCGCGATGCCAAGGTAGAACGTCGCGGGCTTAAACTTGATCTCGTGGCCCATGATCTCGGCCCACTTGTACCGCGCAGTGTTTATCCACCCAACGAGGTCTAGGTGGTTCACGCCTTCCAGCGTGCCGAGGTACGTACCCTGCGTGTATGCCCATCGAGTTAGCGGCGTTTCATGAAGTCGGTTGTGTAGAGGTGACAGGGAGGTGGGTGGAGGTGGGTGACAGACATACCCAGCGCGCGGACTTAAGCGAAACGAGCCCGTCGTTCGGGCCCTCCTTTTCGTATACGACCGAGTGGGGCCACCTAAGGGTAGAAAACGCAACACGGTATCAGTATATACGCTCTTCCATTCTGCACCTTGCGGTCCTCTATCGAGGTCCCGAGCGCCCCCATTCTTCTGTACACAGACGTCGCGCATACAAACACTCACTTCCATGTATCAATCAGCCCTGGCTCGTACACAGCGCCCCACGAGAAGTAGTGCACTCCAGGAATGTCCGGCGTCTGCTCGTTGAAGCGGCGCATGTTCTCAATCGTAAGGAACTCGAACGCCGACCCGTCTCCGCCACCGTTCGGGAGGAGCTCAAGTAGCGAGAGCACGGATGGCATCCGTTCGCGCCCAACCGTCGCGATGAAGTGGTCGGCGAAAAACGACCCGCGGTGTGGCGACGATATGGTCGTCACCGATAGCACCTTGAACGGCCTGTCTGTCAGGTGGGTTGTCAGGTATCTACAGTCAATGCCACCCTGCCGTTTCAAACGCCCAAATGTGTCAGCACGCGCAAGGATATTTTGGGAGGCGAATGAGAGCCGGAACGCACCATACTGTGCCCTGTGTCAGATCATCCTGGAGTCCGCATGAGCACGCCAGCAGGAGCACACGCTGGGGTACGTACCAATGAGATGCACCGAGCGCCCGGGATAGACCTCGGCGATCTTCTCGCACAAAACTTTTGCGCGGTCGATGGGCGAACTGGTTGCAGGAACACGCGTGATGAGCACCTGCGAAGGGGAACCGCCGCAGGCAGTGAGCAGGCCTGTGCGACTGAATGCCGCTGCGAACACACGGCCGGAGCGGATGAACGACGAACCTCGGCGCCGTTAGCTTCGAGCGCGTCGCGAATTCCGCGCCAGTGCGTGACTTGCAGGGGAGCGATGGACGGACCGAGGGTCACCGTGTCGAAGCCCAAGAGGCCGTGGCAGAACACCAACGGATTCTTCGTTGCGACATCTATGATCAGCGAACCTCGATGAGCCATGACCGCAGGAAGGGCGACTTCGCGCGAGAGACCCGGACGTACACTTGTGCCTGATGTTCGCGCGTTCCTGCGCTGCGGTCTCGCCGCGGTCCTCGTCGCTCAACATCGGATTGAGGTTCTCCTTACCACTACCTTCATCCCCGCCGAACCAGCTCCGGATCGAGTTTGGAAGCTGCGGGAAGTTGAACGACTGTGCGGGCGCGGATGTATGTATGCTCCGGCTTCGCTCGTGGATGGAACGAAGCGAGTCGAGCGAAGACCCTTTTGGAGGCGAACTGGTCAGATGCACTGGGGCGGGAGAGTGGGGCATCGGGAGCGGGACAGGAGTTGGGCTAAGGAGGAGGTCCATGTCGGCGCTGTCGTAGTCGTGAGTCGGGAAGGGCTCCTCAAAGGGATCAGTATACCTTGGTCGGATGTATGAAGCCGACGTAGGCGGAGAGAGGCAAGCGGTAGGCATAGTAGAGCGAGTGAGGTTGGAGAAGTAGGACGGTCTGTGGAGGTGACTGTTGTTGTGAAGGCGAGCAGCCTCTGGTCTGGAGGGCATCTTCACGTCCTCGGAGTTGCTCCGGGAGTGCGCCTCGAGGATGTGGGGATCATCCATGAAAGCATCCGCGAGCACAGAGAGCGCGGATGAGGGTGTGGTAGGCGAGGAATGTGCGGGAGAGTCTGAAGGCGTAGGCGGCCGAGAGCCGGTGGGAGATTCAGGGTAAGACTTTGGCTCTGGACGGTGCTTTGAGGAAAACCATCGGAGTACGGGCAACGAGGGCTTGCTCGCGCGTTTACGGTCGCGAGTAGAGGTAGAGGGTTCGGTAGCAGGTGGAACGATGTTCATGGTGCTCGCGCTGGGGGAATGAGAGTAACGAAGAGAACTAGACTGCCTAGAAGGGTGGCTCATGAGCGAAGTGGGAGGGGGAGCAGCGCGTGGAGGCCTCATGGAGGACGAGGATGGCAGCGGGCAATGAGCAGCATTCGCAGAGCCAGGATCGTCGGCCNGGGGGTGGCTGAGCCGTACTGGCGGATGCAGATGACGAGAACAGGTCGTTTAGTCGCGCAAACACACTAGGAGAATCAGAATCCGAGCGTATGTTTCCAGGATGGTGGTCGTTGTTGTCTGCGACGTTCGCGTTCTCTGCCAGCTGCCCGCGAGCCATCCAGATCGAGCACTGACAGACTCCAAGCCTCTCCTCCACGCAAGCGCCGAGGGGAGCAATAATGTGACCGTGACGTCACGCGTCGTGCCATCGACGCGTCCACAGGCGTCTAATCGCGTAGGCGGGTGTAAGTACTACTTCAATCGCACAGCGCCACCATCATCTCCTCTTCGTCCGTATGTCCATCATTCCCCTGTCCATTCTCACACATGCTAGTAACCATGTCTTACCGATGTAGATCTTGAATATGATTGCTCACATATCCAGAACGTTCTTCTTGCACATGTATCCCGCGGCCTTCATCGACAGACTCCGAACATCATCAGCGCGTTCATCTTCGAAGACATGACCTAACCATCTACAGTACTGCGCTCGAAACATCCTTCTCTCACCAGAAGCGCGTCTTCTATTCACTGGAATGGGATCATGCACACACTGAGATACTCACTTATCAACTATACTCACACTCGTATCTGTCTGCCTTCTGGATCACTCGATGCTGTGATCCATCCCTGCCTGCCCATCTATCAGTCCCTGCCAGATTACTGCGTTCTCGCATCCTACTAATATACTCTCATCTTCCCGCACTCATATCAGCTGGCCCTCGTTGCCTCACTCAACCATCTCGCTTTCGAGCTCATGCTCTGGTGTCTCCCTTCCACGCCGATAGACATCTCGCGCCATATATCCTTCAGGAGGCGTCGCCCCGACTTGCAGTCCTTTGGCTCCCGCAGGACAGCCAACCTCTCTCGGGGTGCGTCTAACTCGAGTTCGAGCGAGAAGTAAGTTCATGCGTGCCTTATAGCGCATCAGATTGCTTGACCGCCCTGCAGGACGCTCTTAGATTCTAAGCACAAGCTTAGCGAAAGTCACGAAGTCCTGCTCATTGATACCCCCTCTCCGCCGCCGAAAGACCGTCGATCCTTCCACCTCTTACCGAAGCTCGAGTTTGAGGCAGACTCCGATAGCACCGCCCACTCCACACCGGTTCGAGAGAGCAAGGTCCCTCCAGTACCTACGCCGCCTTCAAAGCCCGCATCTAGACCACTACCAGTCCCCAAAATCCTGCCATTGCCTCTGGAAGACGAGGAGCCGCCAACGCAACCGTGGTATCGTCGGCGTCTCATCTCGAGCTCTCAAACCGGTACCTATGCACGCCCGTCCATCTTCCCTCGCTCCGACTTTGCGCTCTCGACCCCCGGAGCGGCTGCGGCTGGGCTCAATCTCTTTGGTGGGCTTGACGACCGCGCGAAGAACGATGTGTATTCCATCTCGGTTAACGACTTCTCCGTCTCACGGCTGTACACCATGGGAGATTTGCCTTCGACGCGCTTCGGCCACAAGAGTGCATTCGCGGGGAGCGTAGTGGTGGTCTGGGGCGGAGACACTATCACTGCATCGTCGCACCANGCTGCGCGCGAGGACCCGATATGACAACGGGCTGTACTTTCTCAACCTCGGTGAGTATCTGAGTCTGTTCTCTCATCCTGATGTCATGATTGACTGCTGCACAGCGAGCCGCGAATGGACGCGGGTGTTCGTCGACGGTCCCGCTCCTGCAGGGCGTCTCGGCCACAGTGTAGTAATGATTGGCCCGCGGATATACGTGTTTGGCGGACATGCGCACGGGCAGTACTTCAACGACATCTGGTGCTTCGACCTCGCCACACGTTCGTACCCTATCTACAAGCGCCTCGTTGGCGTTTGGAAATTCCGCTGACAGCGACATCTTTTCCCCTCATCTTGTCTTTGGTGCACAGTGATATCGAAGCCTGCATGGGAACAGCTCGACCCGCCCAAAGGCGCTCCCAAGCCTTCTCGACGTTCGGGCCATTCCTGCGTAGCATACAAGGACCAGCTTATAATGTACGTCTATGCATCGGGCAAATTACCTAGCGGGCGCCATTTACTCACCTGTTCAACGACGACAGATTCGGTGGAACGGATGGCCAATACCACTACAACGATATATGGGCATTCGACACACGATCGCGGACGTGGTCTGAGTTCTGGTGCTCGGGCTACATACCGTCCCCGCGCGAGAGCCACGGGGCAGCGATTGTCAACGACATAGTATATGTCTTCGGCGGTCGCGGTGTCGACGGTGCGAACATTGGCGAGCTTGCCGCCTTCCGGCTATCCAGTACGTCCGTCACTTTTTGCGCCACCATTCTCGCCACCATGTCCCGTTGCTCCCACCAACTGCCAATCTTGGCGCGCCGATACAGTTTGAGCGCACGGCTGACGGAACGCTATGCGTTGCACAGACCAGCGATGGTACATGTTCCACCATATGGGCCAGGAGCCTGCGCCGCGCTCGGGGCACGGCATGGTCGCCGTCGGCTCGAAGGTGTACATCCTCGGCGGCGTGAGCGAAGATGACCTCGAAGGCAATGATGCGAACGTCGTTTATGTCCTGGAGACGAGTGAGTCCTTGCCTCACTTCTGCGTTGCGATGCTGGGGTTACGTGGGAGACTGATGGTGGTTCGGTAGATATGATCAAGTACCCGCCCGTGCGGCGGCCCTTACCGCGTACGCCGGCCGGACGCTCTCTTGGAGAGCAATAACCATTTGCACAGCGACTCACCCTGTTCTGTTCATCCTGCACTGAGTGCATCCACGAAGTCGATAAAAGTGACTAGTCCCTGGTCGCCCCCTCCTCCTGCCCACCCACTTTCTCTGTTGCCAGATCTCTTACGCCCGCACACTCCTTCAGCCCCCTATATCCCGTCCTTTTCTACACCCTCGTTTGCCACTAACTTATCGACTTCGTTCTTTCTCCCCCGACATCTCGCACACTCCTTACATCGATCATCCCTGCTCTCCGACTCAGACCACAATCGCCAGCTTGAATACGCTCGTTAGCCGTACACAACGGGCGGTGCCCGCGACTTTGTAATAGTACGTACATCTATACCGTGTTTCTCTTCTACGAGGCTTTCTGTGAGCTGCTCTGATTCACTGTCTTGCAATCTGCGACCGCGGCATTTGTTGAATGTAACGATATTGTGATGCTCACTTTCACCGCTCAAAAGGCCGTTGACTCGGGCGCTTATAGTGTATGTGCTTCCATGCAAGCTCCCGAACTACGCGTTCAGAAGGAATCTAGAAGTTCGACAATCCGCTGCTAATCAAAATCCTACATACTAGTGCGCTAACGTCGTTGCAACTGTTTGCGTTTGTTGGGACGTTGTGGTGCTCGCCATTTCGCCAGGTACATCGATGTACACGTTTTGTCGTTCCGTTTATGATTGAATTTGCACCCGGTCTTGTGACGGCACAACCGATGATCACGAGATTGCTAGGTTTGCCGAGGGCTGAGCACGGGAGTAGAGCAGGTATGCAGTGGTAGAAGACGCAAAAAGATCCAATTTCCAGGAAGTAGATGGCATACATGGCGGACGTTTTACCACGACACAACTCGAACAGGCAACCGGGACGACTTTCGAACCAGTTGTAGAAACATCGATTGAGACTCCCGACGAATCGCTGGTGCTCACGGAAGGTTGGGCTTGACTGTATGCGGTCATCAGTTCCCAACCTCACAACACAACAACTGAAGGTGTAAGGGACTCACTGGCGTCGACCCAGAGAGGCTGATCGGTGCCGTTCACGAACGGAGTCACGGTCAGCACGTAGGTGGTGTCGAACGCCCCCGCAGCCCAGACGGAGAAACCGGCGAGGGTCGGGAAGGCGGACTTGACGAAGGAGAGCTCGTTGTTGAGGCTGGATTCAACACTGGGGTCAGTACATGTACGCCAGATAGTAGGGGGCAGTAGGGCAAAGGCAAGGGAAAGAGGCTTACAGAGTCTCGCAGCTCGCGGTGTTGCCTCCGCCAGTCTCGCTCAGGATTGCCTGGCGGTTTCCGTTGGCCTGGAGGAAGGAAACGAGGGTCTGGAGGACGGCGACGTTGTCCTGTTCACATAACATGGTCAGATTCGCCAGCCCATATAGTACGCCAGTGAATGCAAAGGGTACATACAGTCGTGCAGTCGGGGTGGGTGCCGCTGTTGTCGCTGTCGAGGTACTTGTGGACTGTACATGGGTGAGCATATGAAACCGCGACGGTATATACAATGGCACTTACCATCGAAGATCAGCTTGCTGGTGTCGCCGAGGGGGTCGGTGACCTTGACAAGGAGTGGGCCGGCCTCAGTGGGGAAGGCCTGAGCGGAGGACCAGCTGGAGCCAGGGAGAAGGAGGAAGTTCTTCGAGCCCGCCTGGCGGACGGCGTTCACGACGAATTGCACGGAGTCGACCCAGGTCGCGATGTCGGGAATATCGTGAGGCTCGTTCATGATACCGCTATGTGGTTATGACTCTGTCAGCGTCATGGCAATTAGGAGGTGTTCAGTTAGATACGCACAAGATGATGCGCTCGTTGGAGCCGTACTTGGCGGCGAGCTGCGTCCAGATGGAGGCGAACTGGTCGTTGGTCGGGCCACCCTGAGCGATGATCTCACCGTTCCAGCGCGCGTAGTTGTGCTGTGCGACCAGGTGAGCGCGTCGTACCACCTAAGTGTAGGAGTGAAACGCACCAGGTCAACAATGACGAAAGTGTTAGAGCCAGAGTTGAGTGCGGCCTGGACGGTCTTGTCGTAGATCGAGAAGAAAGTCTCGTTGATTGGGCCACCGACGGTGGGGGTCATGAGCTGCCAAGCTGGGGCAAATCTCAGCGGGTGCATTATGACACAACCACAGTTAACATACCGAAGGCTGTGGGCATTTAATCAGTATCGCGCGGCGTCTTAAGTGTCAAGTGACAAGGGGCTTACGGATGCGGTAGAGGTTGGCACCCTCGTTGGAGAAGTGAGTGAATTGAGCGGCAGGGGGCGGAACACCTGTGCAAAGCCAAGTATGAGTTCGTCGGTATTATGATGCGAAGACGATCGTATTACCAGTTCCGGTGAAGCTTCCGTCAGTGGCCTGTGTGGGCGCGGGTCAGTGATCCATGCTCAGAGAGGCTATTCCATGTCGGTGTCTACTCACGACGCTGAAGTCAAAACCGGCAGTGTTCACACCACCCAGGCGCGGGAGGCTAGAGCCCTGAGAGGGGCCATTGCCCGGCAGACATTGAGAGTAATCTGCGAGCAATGAGTGTGATGCCCTACACATTCAGGTGGGATACATGCTCACAGTCGTTGAGCGCCGTGCACACTGTACCAGAGACACAAGTAGTCTCTCCAGCTATGTGACGTGATCAGCCAACGGCCCGTGAATGTCGTTCAAGATACCTACTCCAACCAATGCCACCGCATTGTTGCCACTCCTGTGCTGTTCGTTAGCATCGTGAAGAGGACGCCGTCTAGTTCAAACGTACCGCTTGCTGTGCGAAGACGGCGGTGGCCGCAGCGAGCAATGTTGCAACGGTGTACTTCATGACTACTGGTGCTTGCAGGGCGACTCTGAGGGCAACCACATGTCGGCCTGGAGATTATATACACGCATTGCGCAGCGAGAAGAGATGTTCAACCAGCACGTAATGTCCAACGCCGGACAATTCGCGGGTAGACATTGGTGATCCATGTTGGCGTAGTCGAGTTTTTCCGAGGCACAAGTGATGTCGAGTAGAACCCTTGCCGTCGGTAGGGACTCGTGAGCAGACGAAGTAGGATAAATTTAGCGGAAGACTGCTAGTGATACCGTGGGCCTCTCCGGGTAGAATATGGTCGAGAAGTTCGGTCACGATGGATGCTGCCATGTCGAAGTTGTGGTTAATGCGGACCACATCTCCGTGATGTCTAGTAAGGTGATCGAGTCGACCTGCCAGTAAGTATTAAGCAGCGATGACGCAGTAATGCCTCACTGCCAGACGGTCTGAGCATCGGTAGAGCGAATCCGGGGTATTCGGATAGAAGATTACGTTCTGTAGCAACTTGCATGTGAATTGGTAGCAACCGCAGCGCAGGTTAGCAAGGCCTGTAATACAGCGTCGCGTGGATGGAGGACAACGCTACAACAGACGCCGACGAACGGTTTCCCCGAGAGACATAGGCGCCCATAACCTGTCAAGAAAAGTGACCGAGGCCGGTCACAGCGTACAACACTCGGACTCAGCCACTCCGCCTCGAGCAGGAGGATCATAACAACGGGTCTTATGAATGGGCACGTGACTGCGATATTCTCGCTCTACCGGTCATGCCTTCGGCAGATCAGAAGGCTCCCCACTGAATATCTTCGGTACGTCCCGGAGTAATACGTGTCGCTATCCTCCACTGACGACAGCTCGAACAGCCTATTCTTCCGCCTCAAAGTTGGAGACGACGTCCGTGCTATCCTCGACCCGCGACTGCAGCATCTGCAGCCTACGAAGATAAGGAGGGTTAGAAAGGTCAGCTCCGAGCTCGTGACCATAGTCGGCGAATTGACCGTGAGGCATGCAGGATCTCCGGAAATTGGAGGGGGCTAACGCTGGCTACGCCAAGTGCTTCAGCTATGTATTAGATACCGCCTACGGAAGGCGGGGTCCCTTGAGATGGGAAATCTTAGACGTAGGTCATCTAGACCGTACTATATGATGAGGCCATTTCGCTCATTCCATGTTTCCTCAGCCACTCCGCTCCGAGCCTGGCGTTCCGCTTCCACCCCGGATTATCCCTGCGGTCGAGTCCTCTCGGCCGCCCGTGTACTCGAAGGAGATGCAAGCGTTGATGACGACCGACAGTTCTCGTACGACGCGAGCTCTCCAACCCGCTGCTTTGTTGAATCCGCCTATACTTCCGGCGAGGGCTGACCCCAACTCACCCGAGGCCCTTGCGCTGGGTCCCTTCAGCAAGCGGAGAGAAGTCAATATCCGCTGGCGGTTCTTCCAGCAGGAACTGCAGAAGACTCTGATGCCCCTCCAGGTTGTCGTCGAAGATCGCCTCCAGTCAGGTGATCCTCCAACGCCCAAGACCG
This sequence comes from Trametes cubensis, assembly GCA_029747595.1. NCBI lineage: Eukaryota > Fungi > Basidiomycota > Agaricomycetes > Polyporales > Polyporaceae > Trametes > Trametes cubensis. The sequence goes on from JAPEVG010000186.1 coordinate 52,358, forward strand.
ATGAGGCTTCTCTCGCTCGAGCCGGTATCAGAAGCATCGGACTGCAGCACTCCGGAGTATTCGAGGAACTCGAGGCGTTAGCTGCTATCCCGAACAAGACGCGCCATTCATCGAAGGACGGAGCCTCTCATGATGGTTCAGCACAGAGCCCGAGCCCGAGTTTCTCATCGCATTTACCGGAACGGTTTTTGCGACGTCGCTGCCAACAGCTGCTCTCACGAATTCCTGTGTTGGTGTACAAACCATCCGGGGCGTCGCGTAAGGAGCGGACTGCCATGGGCAAATTCCAAGTCACAGTGTCCCCGCATGCCGCCAGGCGGGGCACGATAGTCCATCGCACAGCAAGCGAGGCTGATTTAGCATGGATACAATGTGCCGAGGAGTTGGGGAGCAGGACGAGCACATAGAATCGCGAGTATATCATCATGGAGGGATTGGGTGTACAGCGGTGGTATCCAACAGGGTATGCAGAGGGAACAAGAGTATAAATACTTCCAAACGTAATCGTTACCATGAATTCATCGACCCCGCGTGTCAACTTCCGTCCGCCGAGTTTTCCAGCTCCAATCCGTGCAACTCGATCAAGTACATGTTGTAGTTTCGATCTGTTGCTTGTGGGGCGCCGCCTGTAGGACTTGCTTGGACCCCACACTGAAGATCGAGAATCGCTTTGTACTCGTCGAATGTGAATTCCTGCTTCTGGCGAACCGCGTCAAGCATGTCCTGGCACGATCCATCTGAGGTCAGCAAGCTCCAAAATCGACATCGCAGAGCACTTCTCACCGATGGCGACAACAAGAACAGCGAGTAATATCGTTTTGCACGATCGAACTCGGCGCTGTGGTTGTCATCCGTGATGGTCTTGATATTTTGCTGCAATGCAAGCATGTTGCGCATCATCTTCCTGATGCCCAATTCGTTCGCCGCGTGGATGAATCGCGCGTTCGAGATGAGAAGATGCTGTATGAGATGTCCCATCCCCTCGAAAACGAATCTGTACAGCGGGTCAGTGGTTTTGTTCTGTGCTAAGCGTCGTTACTCACTTTCTCTGCAAGTCGGGGAGTGTCGTTGTGAGCGACGCATCACAGTTGCCTAGTTCTGTATTGAGATCAATGATATGTGGATCGGGTTCCGCAGCTTCCCGTTCTATGCGATAGATCCCCTACCGATGCTTACGTTAGCCTGAAATAATAACAGGAGATTGATAGAATTACTAACGTGTCTGAGCGCGAGGTCAAGGTGGTGTATCACGCGACATCTTATGTCGATGCGGATGGTATAGAGGATGAGTTCCGCGAGTTGAACGTAGGTTTGATGTAGTGCTTGAAATCGCCTGCATCAAGCGGTGGCGTCAGCAGAAGCGTACATAGTGTTACAAAAATCACTGACAGCGCCATAGCAGAGGATAGCGGGAGTTTCAGCGGCTCGTCAGGTTGCACGGGCGCAACAACAGGGAGGTATGGTGATGTAGGAGATAACGCGCTAGTAGGCTCGAGACGAAGTGGGCTGGTTGCCGATATCGCATCCTCAGGGGAGCTCTTCAGAGCTTCCAGTTGGGTAGCAAACCAGGTCTATGGGAACGCATAACGTCATGGCCACAGTCTGGATAGAGACATGAAAAGACATACCACACTATGATAGAGGCTCGCCAAAGCGGAAACGTTACGGATCGACGATATCAAGTCGTGCTTGCCGACCGCGCCTTCTCCGAGCAGACTATTCTCAAGATGTGTCTCTTGGCGACATAACTGCTGCTTCATAGAGAGAGGCGCGTCACCGGACAGCGTCTTCAACAATTCCGATAGACATGGTCCAAGTTCTGCCTTCTGAGCCCACCGGGCAGCCAAAGCTATACGAGAATCGTCCTCCGGCGACGCTTCATGTTTTACCGAGACCAGATCATAGAAGCGATCGCTGCAGCGTTGGTAGAACTTTCCAATGACTGTCAGAATGAGCCGAGAATAATTCTCTCGGTGGAAAGGCGTGGTTCGTAGCATTGTGCACAGAGAATTGATGAGAGCCATCAGCTGCACGCTAGCCTGAAGAGAGGTGTAAGTTCAGAGCTATCTATGTAATGCCCAGCGAGAGCAGTTACCTTCACAAGCGGTCTTGGTGAGAGTGCTAGCGATCCTTGGTCGGGCTCGAATGCGTCCGGACCTACGTGTGACATGAGCTAACGAGTACATACTTGAATACTCGTGACTCACTTGTTACAGTCTGGTGGAACAGCGCCGACACCTTGTCCTCCAGCTGGGGAAGGTAGACCTTGAGGACGAATTCATCCAGCACCGCGCTAGATGCACGTGCAGCCTCCAAGCCAGCAGGAAGGACGTCGGATATGCGGTCAAGGAAGGCGAGAGTCGGTTGAAACAGCACGCTGACGTGGAATGCGTTCGGATGCACGAGTAACCGATGATGCTGCCCTGTGCCCATCAGGCGGTCGTCTGTGCCAACCGCAGCAAGTGTAGCCTGGAGAGCATTCTCTGAACCCTGCACGAGACCTGGGACAGTGTCTTTGAGGACACGAGTGAGCTCTTCTTCGTGCTGCCGTAGCGCTTTCGTGGCAAATTTGACGTCTGTATCTGCGAATCGGAACACAGGCTGGAGGAGGATGAGTTCGTCGAATGTGCGTTGGGGCAAAGCAGGCAATACTTACTTTACTCTTGTCGCGGTTGAAGCGACCCTCCCTGAGAACCTCGTTGATCGACGAGATCGGGTTACGACCAGATATGGCTCCTTGCTCTTCGTCTGTGATGTAGTCGCTGATCAAGGTTCGTACCTAAACTATAGTGAGGCTCCGTCCTTCAACCACACCACTCGTAGGCTTACCTCGGCTTGTATGGGCGCCCAGACCTCTTCCAGAGGGAACAGAGCCCCAGGCTTCGTACCCGAGGAATCCTTGTAGTCTCTCCTCTGTGATCATTTATTCAAGAGATCTGATTCTGAATTTAAATGAGAAGCCTACCGAGCCGATGCGATTCGCAACTTCGAAAACAACGCGCAAGCCTTCACTCACGGCTATGAGCTTGGAATATAGTGTCCAGAAAAAGTCCTTGAGCACTTCTTGGTCGAGTACCTTGGTCGACGATTCCAAGGCAGTCAGTCTCAATTGTGTTGCTTGTAGTAATGCGCGCCGCGTGCTCAGCACCGGACCTTGAAGAGCCGTAGCGACAGCAACACCCGCGATTCCTAACGCATTGGAAGTCAACGCAGAAGTCGAGAGTATCGACAGGTCAGCTAGCCGTCCAGACGCCGACCCCGAGTCTATCATGCCAATCATAGACCCTCGCCGCCCGTACTCTGCCCGTTCCGAAACCTCCTCGATGGTCACCTCGATGAGTGAAAAAATCTCTCCGGGAAGTTTCTGTGCCACTATGTCCAAGCCAGTGCCGAGTTTTCCCAGTGCAGCTAGAGATTCCAAGAGCATCTCGATGTAGGCAAAAGAGTCAGCCTCAGGGTTTTGGGGTTGTGAAGGATTGGAGGATGCGAGAGCGGATAGAGCGCTAGTGGATGCAATAGAGGACAAGCCGCCAGAGAGACTATGGCGATAATTGGAGTCATTGATGTCGAAAGGCGGGTCATTCGGACGCAACGTGAGATCGTCCAGAAACTTGGCAAGCTTTGTTGTGCGAGGAGTTGTGGGGGATACCGGCGACGAAATCGACATGCGGTTAGATAATCGATCGGAGTTCTCCCCCTCTTCGAGATTTTCTTGAGCTATGACTATCCCAACTACTCAACCACGCGACATATCATACATGTTGGTTAACCACTTACAGGATTGCTGATTAGGGTGGTAGACCGTCCATCGCGATTCGCACCAGAATGACTTCAAATACAGGTGGCTATGCAACTCATCGACGAGGATGTCTCGCAGTGTCTGATTGAAGCGGGAGCGGCAAAATCAATACAGACAATCGGTCAGGTGCAAGGAACGCACCGTCTCCTGGCCTATTAGATAGCTTCGCAGGTCTGAGACTGCGCCAATCTCGAGCATGTCTGGTTTATTGATGAGTTTGAGACTCCTAACCAGAAGCGCCGCGGCCTGTAGGAGTCGTTTCTCCAGAATGAGGCTTTCCAATGCGTCCGGGACCGACTTCAAATGCTCACTATGCCCTGCATGAGCACAAGTACTAGATGCAACTGAACCTGGAGGGCGCGTACATTTGGTCCAGAATACGCATCATCTCCTCTACCGTCTGGTTACGAGCCCATAGTTGAACGAGATCGGCGCGTTTACTGCCCAACGTTTCTTTGGCCTCCTGTAAAGCATCACGGGCTTCCTTGATCTGCGACTGAGTAGCGTCAAGGTGACTGAGTAGGGCAGAGTGGTGTGGCAGGGCGGCGTTGAACGCCTGATAATGTTCTGCAAGCGAGTGTTACTGTGCTTCACCGCAGAGGCAAGACGCGCCGATACGCACTATCGACAGAACCCTTCATGGCTTGCGACAGCATATCCTTCGTTCTCCGGAACGATTCCATGTCTTTACCAAGAGAAGAATCGTCGAGGAGTTGTAACGCCAGGTCAACTGGATTGAACTACTCCAATCAATCTCGCTATTTCGGAGTGGGTGCACAGGGACTCACGTCTGGATTGATCACGACTGCCCACTCGTCCTTGATCTCGTCGAGGACAGCTAATAGGAAATTCAGCTATGTGTACGGTGCTCCGCGAAATGTCTCGTGCGAGAAGTATAGTGACGGCGAGATAGGACCATACTTACCGTCGATATCCCCCGCCTTAGCTTTTCCCGTAGCTCTTCTGCCTGGTACCTTCTCCCTGATCCTCATCTGACGAGCCTTTTGCACTTCAATCTCCCTTCTGCGCTGCTCCTCGTACTCGTCCATCAGGTCGTCATTCGACATACCGCGCCTACGCCCGAAACTTTGGAACGCCGCCACCGCTGCGAGCGAGGTAGGAGATATTTCCGAAGGCGAGGCTTCTGCTGGACCAGATCTTCCATTTGCTTGCTGTTCCAACCCATTCAAGGTAATGTTACGATTTCTGAGAGGTTGTGGGCCGTCCGGCAAGCCAGCAGGTCTTCCATCATATGTCTCCCTAGAGTCGCGAGTCATCCGGGAATCCACCGAAACGCGGTCAGACATGGAGTACTCGGAGATTTGCCTGCTCCTCGCCCCAGAACGTGCCGGCCTAATGGGACCACGAGGAGAGCTCGAAGTAGCAGAGCTGCCATTGGGAGTAGTCGGACGAGCTGGAGGTCGATTGATCTGTAGAGGTCTCGTCGCGGCCCCGTTGTCACTAACGCTGGGAGACCTAGTACGTCTCGTGGGATCAGATGGGTAGGCAGGTATTCGCGACATTGAGGAAGGAGCAACAGGAGACAGAGAGCCGCAGCTTGCAAGACGAACGACGCGAAGTAGCGAGCCTCACGGCTATGATTGTTGCTACAATGTTGCCTAGAATGGCAATWCCGACCGTAGATGGCAACTGGCAGCCACAGCCAAGGTGGCCACGCGATCCACGTGCTGCACTTGAAAGTCTCTCGGTCTCCAGCTGCAGGCGCGTTGACCATCGTGCCCGCCCACCCCAGAACGCGTTCTCGTCTTTGCTCTTACACTCTACGCGTCGCAACGCGTCGTTCTCGGTGCTCCTCACGCATTCGCCTCGGAGGACCGCTTTAGCATGTCCGACCCACCCTCGGACATTGCAGACGCACGGCTGCTCTTCTCTCCAGATCCAGGTCGCGAGCCTTCGACAGATGCTCCTGCCCCCGCGGACTCACCGCTTTCAACTATCGCAAATTCTCCAGAAGGCAGTCCGCAACCCTTGCCCCCAGTCTCAATGCCTCCTCTAATCGTTGAGGTACCCGCCCTTTCAAGGGCCAGGAGGGCCCTTTATCGCTCTGTGGCTGAAGACGAGCTCGACTCGGACGTCGAGTATTCGCATGATAACATTGATGGTGTAGTGGGAGAGACCGAAGATGAGGGAGTCAGATTCATGTGGGTTCGCTATCGAAGTGGTATAATCCACAAGGTGTGTAAGCCCCCAGTGCCCGTTCGTAACCCAGTGGACCTCTTGTTCACGGTGCGAGACCACTTCGTCGAAGGCACAAACGGACTCCCCGGAGTATTGTTCCTGTATTCTTGTCGCTGACCGCATTTTGATAGATCCCAGCTGAAATATTCAGCCACCGTCATGGAGATCTAGTTCGTGCCTATGGTAAGTTGGAGACTCAACTTTCTGCATGGGGTACATGTAACAGACGTCTTTCGGTAGAGAAATCGAAGGCGTCTGGAATACTACCGCCTTTCAATCCAGCTTCCTCAGACGTACACCCCGGTTCCCGGCAAGCCAGCTTGACTGTGAAAATCCCGAGTCTTAGTGCGAGACCGGCGCGACGTGCTTCTACCGTCGAGTCCAGTACAGACGAGCTCGTTGATGATCTAGACACCGACACCGACTCAGATTTATCTCTCGCGCGTAGGCAGAGAAGGAGCACGCGAGCAGCCGCTGTTACCGCCAACAGGAAGCTGGGAAACCAGCCAAACCCAAAGACACGATCAGGTCGTCAAGTTTTGGTGGTCCACGGTTCTGACAGTGATAGTGAAGTCCAAGAGATCTCCCGAGCTACTCGCAAGTCCACGCGTGCCCGGAAAAGCAAGCGGTCTAATCTGGACGATGAAGACTTCGAGGATATGGATTTCGTCGACGACGAGTCGGACGTTTTGCGCGGATCGAAAAGTAAAGCTAGCAAGAAGAAAGTTGTCCGTGGCAAAGCATCGCGGCCGGCTTATGGACATTTCCGCGTTGTCGCTGACCTCCAGTACGATGACGAAGATGATGACGACTCTACTCCACTGTATGCGCATAGAAGCGTATGTGAGAAATGCCACACACAACCCGCCCATGAACAGCTCAAGAAAGCAGCCAAACGAGGCAAGAAGCGAAGAAGGAACGAGGACGACGAGTCCGAAGACGAGGAGTCTCGCCTTAATGCCCTAGGCGGTTGGGTGCGGTGGTGAGCTATGTCTCCGACTGATAGTCTTTACCTTGGACCCGCTCACACTCACTTGTCAGCCTGAAATGCCCTGTTGCCGCTCATTGGGGCTGTCTAGCGAAGACCCAGCGCGACGAGATTCTGCGAGCCGCCCTCGAAAGAGACAAGGCCAACTGGCGTGCCGACTCTGGCCTACCTGAGCCGCAAAAGCGAGGAGGTCTTGATGCCTATCAGACAACCGAATTTATCTGCGGCTCGTGTATGAAGGGTGGCGTCTGTATGGGCTGTAAAGCAGTCGCTCTCTCACCCGATCAGTTCGGTCAACGAGCCCAGTCGACCACGCCACTCGAGCCTGCCTCGCACACCACTGTCCCCATCACTCCTCCAGTAGAGGCGAGCACCTCTAATGCTGACCAACATGACGACGAGAATGACGAACCTCACGAACTGCTCTTTCGTTGCTTCACCTGCAAGCGTCTGGCTCACTATGCTCACTTGCCTATCCCCGACGGCTACGACCCCGATGATACTTCTCCCGCCGATCTTGCTCGCTATTACCAGCATAGTACTGGTTGGAAATGTGCGGATTGTTCATCATTCGTCTTCTTCGTTGAACACATCCTCGCCTGGAGGCCCTATCCGGAGAATGCAGTAGAGCCGCCCCGCGCCCCTAACGAGCCTGTAAATTACAAGATCATGCTACCGCGCGAATACCTCGTCAAATGGGTGGATCGCAGTTTCCGACGAGTGCAATGGGTCCCACATGGATGGCTCCTGGCAGTGGCGCCGACAAAGTTGAAGAACTTCCTCCAAGGAGGGTCCAAGATTCCTCTTCTTCCCGAACCCGCATCCGAGCAATCTCTTGCGACTGGTGGCGATACCGAGCCGGCTACATTCGATATCACTAGTGAAGAGCCGGACGCGCCGAAACCCGAAGAAGAGACGTCACCGCTTTTCGCCAACCCCGACGCGGAACGGAAGATACCCCCGGCTTGGAAGACTGTGGATCGTGTTCTCGACATCCGTCTCTGGAGACCCCAGAAGCTGTCCAAAGGAAAAGGGAAGAAGGCCCAGTCTGACACCGATCAGGACCAGGACGGCGATGATCCGGAGCTGGAGCGCGCGCGCGATGCAGCCTGCGACCGCGGCGAAGAGCCTCCTCCATCTCTCCTAGTAACCGTAGAGGAGTTTGAGTCCCTCACCAGAGAGAAGCTGAGCGAGAAACACGCTGGTCGCGTCGCGTGGGCATTCTTTAAATGGCAGGACCTCGGGTATGACGATGGTGAGTATGTCCGCTACTGCCTCTGGTACATGTCTGATCCAACTCCGATGCAGCCTCTTGGGATGCTCCTCCTCGTTCGTCGGATGCAGGATATGCTGCCTATTGCAATGCTYTCAAGCGTTTCCTCTTCGCCCGTTCTGTCACTGTGCCCATCCGCAACAACAAGCAGGCCGTGACCAAAGGCGGYGTTAGCTGGCTTCTCAGGCAGAAGTTCACRGAGGAGTCGCAGCCTCAGCTAGGCCAGGGACYGCAATTCAAGCTCATGCCTTTCCAAGTAGACGGCGTGAATTGGYTGTGCCACAATTGGAACATCTCGCAGAACTGCATATTGGCTGAYGAGATGGGTCTTGTAAGATGYCACACATCGCCTCCCAGAGCTCTCCTCTAACGTTGATACCCATAGGGCAAGACCGTCCAGATAGTCACTTTCATAGGCTAYCTCGTATCRGCATTCAARTGCTTCCCAGCAYTAGTCGTYGTACCGAACTCAACCATCACAAAYTGGGTCCGTGAGTTCGAGCGCTGGGCCCCRAARCTSCGTGTTGTYCCCTTCTATGGGGAAGCGAAGGCGCGCGACATAATCAAGAAGTTCGAACTGTTCCACTCCAACCCTGCCAGTGGAACGACCGGAGCGAAGTACCACGTCCTTGTCACCACTTAYGAAACTGTCACGAACGCGAAGGAGTTCACGCCGGTATTCAAGAACATGCCCCGCTGGGAGGTCCTCGTAGTCGATGAAGGGCARCGACGTGCGTCCATCACGTCYTCCTATGCAGACCACYCACTGACACACATTCAGTCAAGAGTGACTCCAGTCTGATCTTCAAGCGGCTCAAAGAGTTGAACAGCTTCCATCGCGTGATCATGACCGGCGTGAGTATCTCATTTTTCTCGTGGCAGTCTAACCTGACACTATATGCAGACCCCGCTCAACAACAACATTCGCGAGTTGTTCAACTTGATGAACTTCCTAGAYCCAGACCAGTGGAAGGACCTCGAGCAGCTATCGAAGCAGTACGAGGAGCTCACAGACGAGCTGGTCAAGGATTTGCACAACCGACTGAAGCCGTACTTCCTGCGCCGCATCAAGTCCGAGGTGTTGCARCTACCGCCAAAGGTCTGTACGGTCTCCCTTTCAGCTRTAAGCAGCCTGTTGATCAGAAAGACAGAACGAAGTCATCGTTCCGGTCAGCATGGCTCCATTGCAAAAGGAGATATATCGGTCCATACTCAGTACGGTTTGTTCGCTCGATGTCGCTTCGTGCCATYCTAACGAATCACAGGTCAAAATCTGGACATCCTTCGCAAGCTCGCGGAGGGTACYGACTCATCCAAGAGCAACAACGCGCTCACGAAGACGAACATGAACAATATGCTGATGCAGTTGCGCAAATGTATCCAGCAYCCGTATCTGGTGTCTGACACCATCGAGCCACGGGGACTACCTCCTCAAGAGACTCATGAGAGGTTGGTGGCAGCAAGCGCCAAACTGCGTTTCCTGAAGATGTTGCTTCCGAAGCTTCGCGCRCGGGGACATCGTGTCTTGCTTTTCAGCCAGGCAAGTCGTTAGACMCGTGTTGTGATATCTACTCACATGGAGGCCAGTTTGTCATCGCCYTGGAYATCATCGAAGACTTCCTGATTGGCGAGGGGATCAAGTACCTTCGTCTCGTAAGCTCTGCTAGGATTAGTCGGGACTCTCAGACCCTCATGCAGGTTATATAGGATGGTAACACGAAACAAGCGGAACGTCAAAAGGGGATGGACGAGTTCAACAAGCCAGACTCAGATATCTTCATATACCTTCTCACAACTCGTGCTGGCGGCGTCGGGATCAATCTCTGGAGTGCAGACACCGTCATCATCTTTGACCCCGACTTCAACCCTCATCAGGTACGTGCCATCCTAATATAAGTAGAGTTGTGCTAACGATTRCATAGGACTTACAAGTATGGCTCATGATCGTTCTGTTCAAGATACAGTTCTRACGTATGYTCTTAGGCTATCGCTCGTGCGCACCGTTATGGTCAGAAGAAGACAGTGCTGGTCTTCAAGTTGATGGTCAAGGACTCTGCAGAAGGTAGGTTCTCACTACAAGCGACTGTTCYGAGTGCTGAANTAGGTTGCCTTTAGAGCGCATCATGCAGACGGGSAAGAAGAAACTCGTCTTGGACCATCTCATTGTACAGAAGATGGACGATGAAAGTGGCTCAAAGGAAGATGTCCAATCGATTCTCATGTTCGGTGCCAAGGCGCTGTTCGAAGAGAACGAGGAGAGCGCTGCAAGAGAGATCCATTGTAAGCGATCCACAATGCTCATACCGATCGAGTGCTTACGCGAACGCCGAACATGGCAGATTCCGAACACGACATTGATAACCTCATCGAAAAGACGGAGAAAGAAGGCGACCAGGTCGAGCCAGAGTCGGGGGCCGGATCACTCTTTGCGTTCGCCAAGGTTTGGTCTGCAGACAAAGACGGCCTCGAAGACATGCCGGATGTGGTTGCCGAAACTCCGGACGAGGCGGACTCTTGGGCGAAGGCGCTCCAGCTGATTGCCACAGAACGTGACAAGCAACGCGAAAAAGAGGTCACCGGGCGCGGCGTGCGACGTAAAGCGGCTGCTGTATTCCCTCAAGTGAGCGGCCTCGCTAATCCCTCGGCGCGATTTGTTCTGACTCCACTTCAGCAAAGCCTAGATCTTGGCGATACACCGACCAAGGATCAGAACAAGTCGCGGAAGAGGAAGCACTCAAGGAGCAAATCTGCTGGTTCAGATGGCGACTCTGACTTTCATGCTGTCCAATCGGACGTTGCCTCAGAGTCAGATAATACGGCCGCGGAAGTCATGGATATCGATGACGTTCATATGCTGGACGCCCGAGGATCTAGCCCTCCTGTTCCATTGGCTACGAAACGGGGTTTCAAGCCGACTGCACGACGCCGACAGAAGAACCACGACCGGACCTTGTCTCCCATAGACAACCGGCAACATGCGTCTGAGCGTCAGCAGGGTGAATTCTGCGGACTTTGCAGCAAGGTCCATCAGCCTGGCCACTGTTCCATGACGGAGAGTCCGGAGAATTTGGCACAATACAGGCTGATGCTAATGCAGCACGCGGGTGATGAGACCCTCGAGGAGCGGGTAGGTCCTCCGGATCGATGCCTCACCCGAGCTGTACATTCGCTGACGCGCTGCCATACGACAGCGTGCTGCCATCCGGGTGATCGATGAAACCCTTCACAGGCTGGGAAAGATCCACCTCATCTACGGCCAACCTCTTCATCTCGTTGAGACCCCGCCTCAGCCAGCCGTTATGCCTGTACAGAAGAAGCCAAAGCCGGATATCCAGAACACGCGTCCTGCGGTACAAGCCACCGCAAACGGGCTACAGCCAGCCGCAGGGCCATCAACGAATGGTTTGACACCGAGCAACCCCTTCACCGCCGCAAGACCACGTTCTACCGCAACTCTTCAGGTCCAACCAATGCCCCGTATATCGAAACCCTCAACCGCGATTGCTAGCTCCTCCAAGCGCCCGTCCTCACCTGTGCCAGCCATCGATCCGCCGAAGACCAAGAAGCCTAGAGATGCAAATGGACAGTCTGTATGTGTTGTCTGCGGGCGGTCGCCGCTTCATTTGATCAAGGACTGTCCCGTAGTGGCACAAGGCCCTACACGGTATATGAGGAATCTTCCGTTAACGTTTCAAAGTGCTAACTATGTCTCCGTCCGGCAGGATTGCCGAAGCCATACAACGGCTATCCAGGGATCCTGCCCGCGCCCCTGTGGTGGAAGTGCTCAGAAGCATCATGACCAAGCAACAGAGGCGAGCCTCGAATGCTGCAAAGACGGGCACCACCATTCCTTCCAGTTCTGTTATCGACCTCAGTGACTCTTAGAGTACGCGCTCCATCTTGACATTTGACACACAGCATACCCGGTAGTCGGAGAGAGCAGCGCTCGATTTCTTGCCTGCATGATGATGTTGCCACTGCTCCCAGTTACCCTACGAACGATTATAGTTGCAGTCATTCCTAGTCAACTGTACATGCGGCATACGCCAGTATTTCATATGAGATTGTACCGCGATAGAAATTTTGTACGCAGCTTGCTCTGGTCGTGAGGCGGGAGAACAATGGCCGAAGGAGACGGAAGAGCGAGATTCCCGCGGGGCGTGCGGAGTGTGTGCTGCAGCGGCGCTCAACAAAGCGGGCTGCTGTGGCGGGCGGCGGACAATCAGTTTTGCAACGTTCACTGCGACCGCACTGCGCCTTGAAGCCGAGAAGCTGCGTGAGCCTCTCAACTCTCTTGATTCCGAGCAACGATGACCCTGGGACCACTGAACGGACACAACGCGCCCGGGACTTCTGCTGCCGCAGCACAATCAGGTATGCACTGCTGGACTACCGCAGCAACCTGTTCTCCGTATTTTAACCTCCCTCATAGACTCCGGCACGTGTACCTCCCCGTCCGCACCAGCGAAATCTCACAGTCCCTCTCCTAACTTGAAGCGTTCCCGGTCTGCCTCTCTTGCAATGGATCCCGATCTCCCGCCCGCACCCAAGATTGACGGTGAAGCAATGTTGGAGGTGTTTGTGCACAAGTCCATGAAGTTTCCTGGCGCTCCCTTGAACAATGACTCTCCGTACGGCGACAGCGATCGCCTCGCGGCCTTGGGCCACAAGATACTAGAAGCTGCTTACACAGATGTTCTATTCAGCCAACGACCCATGCTCAAAGCGGAGGATATGAAGGTGAGCCACATCCTTGTGAGTGATCATTATTCATACTCATTGCGACTGCTACGTAGCAACAGGTCGAGACGAAGTTGCAGGAGCTTGTCCAGGCGTGGGTGGAAGGCTATAGATGGAGAGAAAAGGTGCGCTACGTTCCCGGATCAGTGGATCTGAAGGATCCAGAGGTGCGTCATCTTGTAATACGTTCTTACTATGAGTCTCCGACTCATTATTCGCAGGAGACTCGCCGCCTGTTTGACTCGTATGTCGGGGCAGTCTTCATCGGAGAGGGCTTTCAGTCTATCCGGAGATGGGTTGGAGCCCTTGTTGATCCTAAGGCCCAGTCCACATCAATGCAGGCTCAGCAAGGGCTACACTCCGAACCCGAGCTCAAGAGGCCGAAAGTGGAGCCTGCAGCGTATGGCGGGCTTAGGGGAGGCTACATGCCGTCAGCACCGCCCTTCCAGGGCCAGCCCCCAATGTACCCGCAGCCCCCGCAGACCTACTTTCCGCCTGCGCCTCCGCTCCCTCCTCCACCCCTTCCTCCAAGCACCCCGCAGCCTCATTCTGCATTCCTCCCCCTCTTTAATCAAACGGCGCAGCAGCGTCGTCTTGAAGTCACATATCCTGCTCAGTTCACTGGTCCCCCTCATGCGGGTCGTTGGACGGTGCAGTGCGTCGGTGCGTTCTTCGGATTCTACGTGATGTGTCCTGACTTTAACTGATCAATCCACCAATTTGCAGTCAACGGCATCGAGAGAGGTGTCGGTTCTGGGACGAGCAAGCAACTCGCGAAGGAGGAAGCTGCTCGGCAAGCGTATCACGCGATGGGATGGGCACCCTGTAAGTCCGTGTTACAAAGTTATGCATGCACATGCTTATTATGCGCAGATTCGTAAGATGCGAAGGGGCTCAGCTTCGTCGATGCCTTCAGCCCTCGCGAGTGACTCGTACCGCCATGAGTTAGTACGCATGAGCTATAGGCTGTGCGCGTCGGAAGACAGGTGCATTACACTCGCAGGGAGCACCTGCCTTCGGGTGCGCACGCCTATAGCTCCAGTANCCCCCCGCGAAGCGCTGGTTTGGCTATGAGGAATTTGCGGACTATCGCTTCACGGTCGCTACTGCCCACCTTACTACCTTATGACAGTACAACTCGCTCGAATATGCAAGGTAATGAGCGCCCTCTATTTGTATCTCCGTACATCACGTTCGTTCTTCTCGTCCTCAGCATGAACTTTGTAGTAGCCCGCGTATGTAGTACGAATACTTCGTTCATGTACATAGCCCCGCACAATGCTCACAGATCTATCAGTTCGACGTTTCTCGCATGTCATCATGGACTGTACGGTACTTCGCACTACTATCTATGGGATCGTGAGTAATCATCGCTTCTTCACGGTCAACTACCCTATTGTACTATCAGCACCTACTCTACACTCCGTACACCGTCCCATATCATAAATCTCTCCACTTGCACTCCTTTCGCTCCAACAGTCTCTGCGGGCGCAACGAACGCCATCGGCGCCAGGTTGTTACCAGTCTGGTCAATTGACGTTTGGAAGTCGCCCGCATATCCGAGTCTGCCGTCAACGAATGCAGAGGTGCCGCTTTCCGTCCCAGTCAACACGATCTCCCGCGTCGCGCCGGTGTCCGGTCCCAGCGTGAAGTTGGAAAGGAGATACGTAATGTTGGACGACGTGAAGGCCAAGGTGAGGCCGCCTTCAGGCAAAGCCGCCAGCCCGAACGAGTCATCCGGGCCCGCGAGCAGCGTGCCCGGGGAGCCTCCCAGCTTCGCACGGAGCAGAAGCGTGTAGTTATGGCCTTTGCTTCCCAATGGCGTGTGCAATACACCGCCGAGCAGCCTCGCATCGTACCCGTTCCCGCTCTGGTCCCGCACAACCGCCGAGGCGGACAGCCCGACGTGCGTCAGATCGTAGTCGACCACGACGGCGCCCTTGCTCGGGACGCGTCGATCGAGGTTCTGCCCCGGGGCGGCGGCCTCCAAAGCCGGGTACGCGGCGAGGAATTGGTCGTGTGCAGTGTTGTACCGGTCGCGCGACCAGTCGTGCGACCGACATATAGTCGGGATGTCCGGACATATGGTCGGAAATGCGACCACGACTTTGCCCGATATGGCAAAGTCGGGTCCCTCAGGCGCTTAGTGCCGCGACCTACGCCTCCATACTACTGAACGCGAGTTACGCGACCACTTATGAGGCCGTATACAGCTGCAAATCTCATTGAGTACAAATGGAAATTATGATTGCATAACGTCGAGTGTCATCTCATCAAGCCCGAGGTCCCCATCCAACCCATCCACGTTCTCATTACCCTCATCAACTACTTCTCCGGCGGCGACGCGGCGGCGTCATAGTCTAGCAGTTCATAGAGCTCGAGCTCCTCGTCAAGGCTAAGGCTCGCAAAGCCTGCGATATGCTGCACCCAGTGCGTTGAATTGAAGTTGAATAGCGAAGCAATCATTTTCTTGAACGGCTGTTCGAGGCCGCTGGCAACGCGGTAGGCAGTGGATGGGCGCAAATCAATGGTATCCGTGTCATCGCGGTCTGCATCAGCGAGGGCTGCAGCGATAGCATGAAGGTCGGGACTTCTTCGCGTTATTGTATCTTTCAAGCGGGTTGGGCGGCACTGGCTGGGAAATTGGAGGGCGTGGAAGGTGAGGTGGAGGTGAGTACTAGTACTAACAAAATTCGCATTCCGCATCTAGAGGCTACTCTACATCAATACCAATGGCTACTGATACGTTCTATCAGGATACACCTGGATACACGAGCAAGAGTGGCTCGTGGTCGTAGGGCAAGCTAGCGCTAAGGGCACACATCCCGAGGTAGACTCCCGTTGGGCGCCC
>JAPEVG010000187.1:0-68082 GCA_029747595.1 Trametes cubensis
CCTTGCCCTCGCCTATCTGCCCGGGCTTAGGTTTGGGCTTCGCTTTGGGGCCCTCGGTCGCGTCGGTCCCACTCTCGTCTGCGATAGAGTTCTTGACGGCCACAGGGATGTCCTCCTCCACAGCAGAGATCGCGGCCTTGATGTCGCCCATGCCTCCGGCGACCTGCTCCTTTGCCTTGCGTTTCAGGCGACGTTCGTGGGATTTTGAATAGGGCGACCGAGATTGCTCCAGGCCTGCGTGGCGACGAGAGCTGCGTGAGCGATGGGAGGGAGGTAGAAGGTATCAGTGAAATTGAGGACGGACGTTTCAGGAATAGTTCGTGCTTCAGGGCTTGCTTTTCTTTTTTCTTCAGCGCAGGGCGAGCTTCGTCCTCGACCTCCATGTCGGCAAGAATCTCCGGTGCCTACCGTGTGATACATTACGTTCAGACTATAGGGTATGGTTGATAGGACTGCAGCTACGCACCGTCTTCTCGCTCTGCTCTCCGATTTCTACATGCTCAACGGCATTATCCTGTTCGGCAAATTGGCGTTTATGCAGCCTGACAGACTGTTCGTGGGCACCGCTGCGTCTGCGCTTTTCCTTCGGCTATCTTGCGATGTTCAGAATGGAAATGGAGAGGCATACATAGATGCATAGCTCACCATGGTATCGAATGAGAATAGATGGTAGTTGAAAGCGCGAATATCGCGAGTCCGAGTAGCGATCGGTGTACTTGGCTTCACTTAGAAGCCTCTACACAGCATTGGTTTATCGAGGCGCTCATACAAGCGCGCGCCTCAGCCAAGTAGGGCAAGTACCCAAGTTCAAACGGCTCGAGCAGGTTGCTTGCATGGTGTGCGATCCAGCCGTGAAAGCATATTCGCCTGTGTTTAGCTGGCAAATATCGCGAATAAGAGCTGTGACATCCTGATTGAAGACATCGTAAATGACAATATTTGGAAATCCTAAGAAGCGTCCGGCAGTAGAAGATACATGTAGCCAATGACACATTCTACCGACTCAAAGCTGTATTGGGGAATAGTAGTGGCCATCGTCCGCGCTCGAGATACGACGACGCCCCTTCATTTCCCTAGCCGAGCGCGCAATGAACGCCGCGGAGAAGTATGGTCACCAACAGCTCACTGGTTCTGATTGTAAAGCTGTTGCGCGTGAGACCGACGTTCGTTGTTCTCATCGGAATCCGGAGTATGAGAAGCGTTGATTAAGCAGATTGAACAGACACTACTCACCTTCTTACATGCAAAGGCCGACCGTCCCGGAGCGATGGGGAACAAAGGTCTGCCTAGCGCTTGCAGACGCGAGCGTAATGCCGAATGTACATAGGATCGAAGCATGCGAGCAGGGTCGTACGAGTCGGAGTAGGTCGCGTCACAACATCAGGCATGGATCCGAAGTACTCGCAACGGTTGTCGGGAGAAGTAGAGCTGCGTCGAATTCTCTTCAATGACGCCTTGCATACATCAACACCACTGAGAGCCGTATGTTGGAGACGGATTTTCGAGGAATTAATCAACTACGCCTTTACGATAGGCTCGTATGCGATTGGGGGAGAAATTGGAGGAGAATGGCACATGAATCCAATCGCATGCGTTTGGATTTCTTCTTTTTTTGTTCCTAAAGGATCGCCGAAACCTTCCCGCATGCATTTATACCGCTGGGGAAAAAACAAGCCGCTGTATAATATCACATTCGCGTAATGGCCGGAAGATCCTTGACGGACACGGAACGATTCCTATGGAGGCTGACGTTCGTTTGTGAATGAGTACTGTCATGCTCCCTGTCAACCGCAGAGGTGAGGTATCAAGACATAGCACAAGAAGATACAGACATACCGTGGATCATTTCATATGAGCTTCGTCCTAGGCATCCGCGATTTCCGCGAGTGCTACGTAGTGCACGTATCAGCCTTTACTGTACGCATACAACCCAAGTCGCGCGGAGTGCCCAATGAAAGCCGCTATCGCCGCAAGGTCTCACGCGAATCGTCTGACATTTGCTAGTAACGTAGCGAGATGAGCACACGACTTATTCGTAGTCCTGCTGACGCTCTATTTGAGGAGTCTTTAGCGAGGTAAATATAATTCTAACGCGCAACGAAGGAGCTCACTATCACAAGTACCCTGGTTCTGCCTCGGATGAAGCAACTGAAGACGGAAGAAACTCATATTGTCGAGTCTCAGCTGCTCGAGAGATGTGGTGGTAGTAGGTAACCCGGAGATACATCACCCGTAGGATACCGTGAAATGCGGCATGCACGAAAAGGCGCCCGTATGGCGTCAACTGAGTCCTGCTACGCGGTCGCTTGAGCTGTGGCTATCTCTGCGGTTCTATTCAGTGGCCCTATCTGCTGCTCGGGCTCAGCCCATCGCGGCCCTCTCCTCTTCCACCAACCCCCACTGGCCCATCCAGGGCCTATCGTTCATCGCCTCTAGCACTAGCACCAACCCTATGGACACGCCCTTGCCTCAACGTTCATGATGGACACCGAAACAGCTCTTCCTCGTCCTAGCTCTCGCAGCAAATCTCGGTCACGCCCCTCTCACCTCACAAGTCGGAAGAACTACTTGGTCGGGATACTCCTACTCTTGGCTGTAGTCCTGCTCTGGACGACGTCCAACTTCGTTACCCAGGTTGGACGGACTGTACACTTCCTTGGCGGGGGACGCTGACAATCCTTGTTCAGGACCTCTTCGAGGATGGTTATGAGAAGCCGTTCCTGTGAGCCTTTGCGCGTAGGCTCTAGATTATGCCCAATCTCAGTGCAGAACTTCAGCGTGACCTACCTCAATACGAGCGCGTTTTCGCTCTACCTCCTACCCTACCTATTCCGCAGGTATTACGGAAGAAAGGATCAGAAAGTCGGCGGACGTGGGTAGGTCATCCAGGCACCTTGCATTTCACCTCTCATGAATCTGGAGCAGCCGCCATGAAGGATATGAGCCACTTTTGACTGATGTAGATGCTGCCGGCACGCTCGGTGCGACGGTGAGTTTAGCGAATGTACGGCGTGCACTCCTATACTCAGCCGCTTATCGTCCTCCCGTTCGTGTGCAGGGTTTGGAGGCGGCCGACATACCGGACAAGAACCTGTCAAAGCCTCTGACCACAAGGGAGACGGCACATCTCGCAGCCGTGTTCTGCTTGTTATGGTTTATCGCAAATTGGACAGTGAACGCGTCCCTCGACTACACAAGTGTGGCTAGCGCCACAATCTTGTCCAGCATGAGCGGTGAGCTTGTTCCTTCAGACATGTCAGGAATAGTTTACTGAGCTCATGCGCTAGGGTTCTTCACCTTGGGCATCGGACGCGTATTCCGGGTGGAAAGCCTGACCATCGTAAAGATTGGCGCTGTCATAACCAGGTCCGTTGGCTATCTATGTAGTGACTCGTCCCAGTCTAACCTGATTGTGTGGGTAGCTTCGTTGGGGTCGTCCTCGTATCGTTATCCGACTCTTCGCAGCCGGAGCCTGCGGGGCCTCCAGCGCCCACGGCTGGCACGTCGCATCTGCCATCTATGCCTATCGTAGGCGACGCTCTGGCTCTCTTCTCCGCTCTATTCTACGCGCTATACGTCACGCTCCTCAAGGTGCGCATCCGGTCCGAAGATCGGATTGACATGCAGGTCTTCTTCGGCTTCGTTGGCCTATTCAACATCCTCGCATGCTGGCCGATTGGTGTCCTCCTCCACCTCACCGGAGTCGAGCCATTCGAACTGCCGTACTCGCGCAAGGCCGTGATGGCCCTACTAGTAAATGTGCGCGCTCCGTTTACTTTCCAGCATGTTCGACCCTCCTTTTTCCTGAGCTGAAGGGGAATTACAGATGACGATCACCCTCTCGAGCGACTACATCTACGTCATCGCGATGCTCAAGACAACACCGCTGGTTGTCACTGTGGGACTTAGTCTGACGATGCCCCTGGCCGTCCTGGGAGATTTCCTACTGGGACGCCCGGCGAAAGCGCAGGTCATGTTGGGCGCAGTGGTGGTTATATTCAGTTTCCTCGCCTTGGGCCTTGAGGACTCGCGCAATGCAGAGGAGAGGGATCTCATCGCCGGCTCACCTCTAGAACCGGAGCCAGAGCGCTCAGATGTACGTCTAGACTAGTGTTTCACGTCGTGTCCTGCACACGTTTTAGTGTCTTGCTTTTGGGATTTGTACCTCCGCAATGCTGTCCTCTGTTGATATAGTGATTTGTACACGCCATGATGGCGTCAGCTTGAAGATATATGCATTGATCTACTATAGTGCAAGGGAGACAACAGGATGATAGCAGCAGGTTGCGAGGATGTCACGAACTCTAGCAAGGGGTGTGTATAGGACGCGTCGGAGGTAAATATCGGGGGTTTCTATATCGTAAGAGAGGTGGGAGCAGTAGCGAGGATACGTGGCCTTTACTGGCACGACTACCCTGTCAAGTATATAGCGATACAGCATTCGGGAACAGTACGGGATCAAGATGCTTGCAGGAGGTGAGGCTAGGCTATGGGAAAGGGCGCGCAGTACGAAATCCGAACGAGGCGAATAAGATAGGAATAGCTTTAGTAGTACACGGCATGGATGAGAGAACCCGAGGGCCCGTTCAGGCAGACCCGTAGACGAGGTCGAGCTCAGCCTTGAACGCGTCCTCGACCGCCCTGCGCCGGATGTTGCCCTTCGTGGCTGTGCGAGGGAGGGTGTTGCGGGGGACCACAAGGACGAATCGCGTAGAGACGATGCGCTCGTGCATGTAGCGACGCAAGTGGAATGGGCGGATCCGGCGTACGATATCGCGCTTGAGCTTCTCGGGATCTGCGCCGTCCACCGCCGGCTCGACGAAGAGCGCGGGAGAGGGCCGCCCGTTGCCAACGACGATGCAYGCCGCGACGAGGTCGGCACACTGAAGGAGGACGTGGTCCTCGATCGACTTRGTGTCGCAGCGAAGCGAGTTCTCGGACTTGATCCAGTCGTCGTTGCGTCCGCGGTAGACGTACTGGCCCGGGAGCACCTCGAGGAAGAGATCGCCGGTGTGGAAGTTGCCATCTGGGTGCCGGAGGGAGCGGTCTGGGCAATCGGGGGACTCCGCGAGGATAATGAGCTCGAGGAGCTGCGCATTGGCGTTCTGGTACCCCGTCTCCGAGTCGCACGGCGCCGCAGGCTCGACCGGCACGAACGCGTACTTGGTACCGGGAAGGGGTCGGAGCGTGTGTATTGCGTTCTGCGCGTCGTTCTCGGGAGACATGAGCATGGAACCGACCTCGGTGCTCCCATAGCAATTCATCAGCTTGATGCCGTTGCGGTACACCCACTCCTCATCCTCTGGCGACATCATGAGCCCCGAGATGAGGATCTCGTCAAGACCCTGCAAGCATGCGAGAAGCTTGGGGTTGTGACGCGAGTTGCGCAGGTGGTGGGTGAGATAGGAGGGGAACTGATTCATGCGGGTCAGGCCGCAGCGCCGAACCATGTCCATCAGCTCGTCAGAAGAGAACGTCGGCTTCGTGAACTGGACGGTGCACGACCCGTGCTGGATCATGCCGGAGAGCATGAACGTCTGGCCAAAGTGAGACAGGCTTCCCCTGTAGGAACGGTCAGTGCAAATCATCACGAACAAGCTGATGAACACATACATCCAAACAGTGACGTCTTGACGGCCATCGCGAGAAGCCTTAGGCTTCATCGCCGCACCCGTCTTCTGGAGCGTGAAATCCCACCAGGCGAAGCTGCACGGAACAAGCTTCGGGCGGCCGGATGTCGAACCCGATGTATGGAAGATCATGAGGGTGTCGTCGCCGTTGGTGCTGCTCCTGTTGGGAGGTAAGGGTGCATCGATCGCGGGAAGCCTCCGCGCGTCTATCGCTTCGTAGGTAGGTACCGGATTGTGTGACAGGACCGAGCCATATGAGCTGTCGTAGACCAATGCTCGGCCCTTGGACTTCTCCAGGAGCTCGAAGATGATCTCAGGGCTGGGTAGTCGCAATGAGAAGAACTGTGGGATGTAGCCAGCTCGAGCCATGCCGTAGATGTGCAGAGCATCGACATAGGTCATCCCACCTAGCCTATGAGAGCATCATGAGTTTGGTAGCATTGATGAAGGTTCGTTGGTCGACTTACCATAGTCCAACCACAGAACGATACGAAACGCCAACGGCAGTGAGCTTCTGTGTCCAGTAACGTGCGGTATGCTCGACGTCCCGCCAGAACTGTTGGTAGGTGATGACCTCCCACTCAAGTACGTCGCCGGTCTTCGCGTCCACACGCGGGACACGGAAGGCAGGCGCGTCGGGGTACTTGGCGGCGGTCGCCTCTAGGATGGTGAGGTGTGTTCGGTACACGGTAGTCATGCTGGGTGCAGAGATGGGGACTTGGAGCGAGGTGAAATGACCGCGAGTTTATATACGGAGGCGTGGGCCACATGCGAGTATTGAATGTGCCCAGCCATAGTGATTGGACGGCTGTATCCGGTTGTCAATCTCAAACGCCCTGCAGGGACAGCCAACGTCAGCGCAACCCAGCGAGGTATGTCATCGAGAAAACAAACGTACGAGTGGCAAGGCACCCGTTATGATCGAAGTCAATGGATCAAGGCGACATCTTGACCGCCGGCAATCTGTTACTATCTTGAAACTGTACGAGAGTGGGAGACAGGACGGAAGTGGGAATGAAGATGTCAGAGTTATTCGCCGAGTCAGAGCAGTCACTGCCTTCCGTTGCGTCCCCGGCCGGCTTGGAGTCATCCAACGCTGCGACGGAGGCTCGCAGAGGCAATCCTCCAATGTACTTTGCCCGGGGCTGACTGTGCCGAAGGACTCTCTGACAGATGAGTCGCTCAGTAATCAACAAACCTTGTCCGAGAACTGCGGCCATTGGCGCGGGACGCTGGGAGTGGGGCGGTCGTTGAGGCCTGCTACTAGGGAGGCACAGCTCAACGGCTATCGAGCAGCGGCTGCGACTGCGACGGTATGCCAGCCCTGTGTGCATGATGCTCGCAACCCACTTACGGGGTCCGTTCGTCAACAGGTCATTCTGGCTCAACACTCTCGGTTGCAAACTGGGTCCAATCCCCGCCGTCGCCTGTGTCTCTCTGTGTCTGCGCAGTACCGTGCATGCGCAACCTAGGTACTCCGAGTCCACGCAAGGCTCGCATAATCAACGTAGCACTGCTATCGAACCTTACCAGTCAGCCACACCGCCTACTTCACCGCTCTTACCGCGTGGTCCTGAGACGGCGTCAACTCAAGGGTCTGGTGGCGTCAAACTGTTTTGACCGTTCAAGAATCTGCATTACTCAAGGTGGAGAATGTATTGTGACCGACATGAATTCAACCTGTCTCGAGCGGTCAATCGTTGGCTCGGAATGTATGGCACCCAGGCACCCACCTTGACTTCTCTCAGCCACTCGATATCATGGTAAATCTCTTATAACGATCCCTCGGACATCCGCAGCGTTTTCTTGTTCAACAATTCTTGTCCCTTGCGGCGCGTTCGAAATCGACACTGATAGACAGCCGCGTATACGACAACCTATTTCTGAAGCAGCGGCATAGCGCGGTACTTGCAGGAGATTGGTGACCAAACATCCAGGCTAGCCTCTTTGCTCAGAGGTCCTAGCCTCGTATCCTTGAGACACGATCGGGGGCCGTTCTCGATGCCTTGCGATGCGATATGGTTGACGAAAGAGGCGACGCGTGTCAAGGGCCCGTCCCTCGGGGAACGACCCTGCTGTAGGAAAGTGGCAGCGATGTGGCTGCAATGATGCCGATGGACATGGTGGCGACTTGTCATATAGATCATTCCTTGCCCCCCACATGCGGATTGTGCGGAAATGTCGCAGATCCAGAGCGAGTGTCGAGGCATGGGGGACCAGGATCACGACGGCACTCGGAATGGGGACAGAACATACCTCAGACCTGCTCGTCCCTAGGCGACGGTCACAACCTAGCAACAGCCGTAATTGCAAGACGGGCAGTTAGAGCAAGTAGCATTGCAGATGCGACGAGGCCTCAATGAGTGGGTGGAGTTTGTTGAAGTACGATTAATGAGTACGACAACTTCAAGTACATGGCTACAAATTCAGTCGAGCGCCTATTGCGCGCCGGGCTAGGTCGGGAAGTGCCGAGGGACAGAGGCCAGACGCGAAAAGACTTGGAGGTCGAGGTCGTCGTCTCGCGCGTTGGCCAACGTCTCCTCCTCCTGCAGCGGCCGCAACGCTTTGCATGTCCCTCAACTTCCCTCGACTCGCTCCATAGCACCCACCCGTGCAGAGGTATGGCCTCATTCGACGCCAGTGTCAACAGACATCCTGACCCACCTCCAGCTCACGGCGGCGACTCGGGGATATCGTCGCCCCGTCATCCTGGCTGTCCATGCCCTGGAGAGTTGGTCGGGATTTAAGGCATCTCTACCACGCCGCACACGCCACACTAGAGAGAAGTCGTACTCTGTTGCGTCCCATATGCTTGATCGCGAAACCCATCCATTCTACTCGGGCTCCATGGCGGCCAGCGGTGGCTCTAAAGCTCAAGCACTCCCACACGGCGGTACAATCAGAGGAGACCGTGGAGGACCTTCAGCTCACTCCCTTACACGATCTAGACGTAGAGTCTGTGCTGTTGAGGTGGAAAAGGCCCAAGGAGGTGGAGACAGTCGATCCGGACACTCAACCTCCTCCCCATATTCTAGCCGTCCTCGAAGACGTGTTCAAGCGGTACCGGACTCGCCTCCCAACGCTAGAAGAGCTGCGCAGTTCTCCCGCTACTGCCGAGCTGGTTACATACCTGCGTATCCCACATCGTCCTCCTGCACTGGCGCAACACTTCCTCAATGCCCGGGAACCCCGTCGTGCTCTTTGGATCATCAGGATTGCAGTCCAGGGTGGGTACAGCTTCTCGCCGAAGTTCTATGGCCGCATCTCCGAGAAGCTAGCGGACATGCACAAGTGGCGGCTCATCCCAGGTCTCACGGATGTCGCACGGGAAGACCTAGGATACACCACTACAGGCCTTCTCAACTGGCGTCTACAGGCCCTCATGGAGTCTCAACACCATTTCCCGCTTCAAGACGTACTGGATCTGTATGCGCGCGAACACGTCAGAGTCTCTCGCCTGACGTATCACCTGCTCATCGCCATGCATCTTCGCAATCACGACCTCACAACCGCTCTCGCAGTCGTTCGCGCCATGGAATCAGCTGGACTTACTGTATCACCCAGAACTTGGGCTGTCATACTCCTCAACCATCGTTCACTTGGCCTATCGCCCTCTGCAAAGGCGCAAGCCCTCAATGCCCTGCAGACGGCCGACGCTCAAACGGCAACAACCATTCTGAACAGTCTCGTGCAACTGCTCCTAGATGCTCACGACATGACTGGCGCAATAGACGTTCTTTCCATGGCGTCGGTGCCAAGTGCAGGCCACCTCTCCGACCATGGGGTAGGTACCACCCAGCTAGACGGCGCGAATTCCGACCATGCCCTTTCGAGCCCCCGGGGCGTTTTAATCAACATCACCACCTACAATATACTGCTCAACTATTTAGCTCGCCAAGGTGATCTCTCGCGGTCGTTGCAAACCTTGGAGCAAATGGACGGCGCGGCGATTGTCCCGAATGACGCAACGGCAGCGGCCTTGGTTCGCCTTTACTATGCTACTGACTCCCCAAACGACGCACTCCATATCGTTGCCGACGCCCTCCGGAAATTTCCCGCTGCCGCAGATCTCCTCCCCGACTTAGGCTTCACGGCCTCTATGCCCGCCAAGCACCCTATCTATCCCAATACCGCGATCCCTACTGTCGGACTTTTCAATTCTCTCATCACTGGTATCCTTCGATATTCGGGCTTGGCTGCCTTGAACATCGTCTTACGTATTATGCGGATTGTGAAGGTCGACGCAAACGCCGCTACCTTGGCCATTCTCATGTCACACCTGAACCGGCGCGAAAAGTCGCGACCTAGGGAGATGATCAGGGCTGTCAGGGCTCTCATGTCTATTGGCCTACCCCCGACCACACGGCATCTTCACGTTCTTATGGCCGCTTTACTGCGCGAGGAGCGTGCGATTGCCCACCCCAGAGGTTGGACCGTAGGCCCGGTTCCCGAGAAGACCTCTCTCAGACCTTTCGCTACGGGCAATTGCTTCGAACCCGCTGCTGGGGTCGTGTTTCCTCGCCGCCTCAGATATCGTACCCTCATGCGGCCCATCCTACAGTCGCTGGGTGATCGCGGTGTGCGGAGCGACCGCGTTACGTTCGCCATGCGCATCAAGCACGACGCGGTCGTCAAATGCGACCTCGAGATGGCCCTTACGACATTCAAGACGATGGTCGCCGCCGGCATACAGCCGAACGAGTACCATTACGGCGCACTCATCGAGGGCTATGCGGCGGTGGGAGACATGCGCGGGGCGGTGGACATTATGAGCAAGGCGATAGACGCAGGCGCCAGAGTCACTGTCAAGATACACACGATGATCATCGCCGGCTTCGCTCGCCTTGGCCAACCCACGGAGGCGGTCGAGGCATTTCGCAGGATGGTCGGTGAAGGCATACGCCCGGATGTGCCTGCGATCGACGCCGTCGTGAGCGCGTTCTTCCGCGCCAAGGCGTACCGGATGGCCCGCCGCGCGCTGCTGCAGCTCTGGCCACAGGTGGCCCCGATCTCGGACGAACTCGAGAAGGCGTCGCTGCGACAGCTGGCGGTCGCATTTCGCGCGCTGCACGGTGTCAACACGAAAGTGCCGGAGAGGCTGTCGTCCCAGGAGCAGCGGATGCTGAGGTGGAAGATCCGGGACATTCTGAGAAGGTGGAAGAGCGCTGAGGGCTACTCGCGAGACAAGGCAGAGAGGGCGCACCGCCCGGCTCGCCACCGTCATGTATCATTGGCACGTACCCCCGAATATACCAGGGCAAAAAGGTGTTAATTACCACATACGGTGCGCGTGAGTGCTCCGATCGGTCGTATAGCCATGCTGCGGCGTGTTCGGAAGGGGAATGCATATTGCATTTGGGTGTGAGTCACTCTAGGATGTGGCACGTAGCTACTAGTTATACATGGGAGGCGGACATACGTTAGTAGGTAAATTATGAAAACGAAGATTCCATTCTGCCTTATTACGGTACAGCGAACCGAGCGTCGAGAAGACGCAGCGCATCACGAACGCCGTCCGCCATGACTTCGCGAACGCGCTGCCGTCCGCACTTGACCAACACCTCTTGGGGCACCAGCTGCGGGGGAGATGACGTCCCGTTCGCCCGTGATCGTTGCCGCTCGTGATACTGGGCATGGGGGTCGGTCAGGATGATTGGTTGGCTTTCCTGCGGTTGGGTATAGGAGGGGAGGCCGACGCCCGGCGACAGCCCCCTCTCAGGAGTGATGGTCCCAGGAGCGGGCGAGATCTCGACCCGCGGCCCCGTGCACTTGGTGCGACGCGCGACGACCTCTGCGAGCAGCGAGAGGTCTGTGAACGCAGCGTTGGGGTGCGACTTAATCTGTCGCCACGCAGCGTCGCACGGTATTGTCTCCGTCGTCGTCAACGGCTCAGACATGAGCAGCGACGAGGTGAGAGGCGCAGCGGTCGTTGCTGATGCCG
Source organism: Trametes cubensis (assembly GCA_029747595.1). Taxonomy (NCBI): domain Eukaryota; kingdom Fungi; phylum Basidiomycota; class Agaricomycetes; order Polyporales; family Polyporaceae; genus Trametes; species Trametes cubensis. The sequence goes on from JAPEVG010000187.1 coordinate 11,572, forward strand.
CGCCCGGGTTCGAACCCGCCGCCAAGCCATTCCCGCCGCTGTCAGCGCCAGCGCCGCCGCGCCCACACGCGGCGGGGTTCCCACAGCAGCCAGTGCCAGTCGAGGAGGCGCCGTTGGTACAGCCGCCCTCAGGGCCTGGGCAGTCCTTGCATGGGGTAGAGCACGACACAGACTTGCTGATGGCCGCGCAGAAGGCCTTCCCAAAGGCGTCGTCTGCACAAGCGGGGCAGTTCGACGGGTCACCGGTGCAGGAGGGTACCTCCGGTTTGGGCGGCTCGGAGGAAGGGAGGGTGATGGGGAAGATCGGTTGCAGTGCAGGGTTGGGTGGGGCCCGGCGGCGCAAGGGTACGGGAGCCTGGTACGCGGGAAGGTTGTCGAGAATGGAGGAAGACGCCTGTGGCGCTGCAGGAGAGGATGAGGACGTCGACGCTGCGCTCTGGTCAGCGGTCTCGACCTTCATGGACGAAACAGCCGCGTTCACAGCAGCGATGCGCTCATTGACCTGTTGAAGGGCCATCTCGCGGCAGAAGCAGGGGGTATTTTCGTTGCAGAGTCCGCAGTCGAAGGTGTCGAGAGCGCCACCAGGCTCGAATAGACTGGTCTTGCCCGATGCTGCCATGTCAAAGATGCTGTTAAGGCCAAACGCCTGGGGGAAAATAGGTGTGTCCCGAGCAGACTGCGACATGGGTGCCGGAGAGAAGCTAGAATGGGCATCGCTCGAGTCTGCGGAGGAGACTGCGGAAGGTGACGATGCGTATGAGACCGGAGGGAAGGATGTCTGGTTGAAGGCGTTGAGCGCATCGACCGTGACTTTGGTGCGCTTCTTTGATGGCGACTGGGAGAGGTCGCCGTAAGGAGAGTTGGGAGTGACGTCGTCGCGAGGTCTCTTCTGAGCAACACGCTCTTCAAACTGGGCAACCCTCTCCTTGAGCGCGGCGTTCTCCTTGCGTAGCTTCTCGTTCTCCTCCTTCAGACGCTTGGCAATATTCTGGAGGGCAACGTTCCGCTCGATCTCTCCCTGTTCATACTGCTGCAAGCGAGCCTGGAGCTCGGCAAGCTGAGATTGCTTTCGCTCACGAAAGGCACGTTGCGCGGCTCTGAGACGGTGGTAAATATTACGTGACGCGTGCGGATCGATGTATGGTGCTCACCTATTTTGCACACGACGACCTTTGGCATCGGCCTAAGTGGTAGGGGTCGGGTTAGAGTCGGAATTGGCGCCGAGACGGGGCCGATGTGGACTACGAACCTCGGGAGTGTCCTCTGGAGGAGGGGCGACGTCCTTCTTGGGCTTTCTGCCTGGCTTCGGCTTCGCGGGGATGACCCACTCCTTGGAAGCTGTTGGGGAAGCGTGTCAATGTTGGCGGATCCCACGGGTGGGCAGATGAGTGACATACCGGTCGCCCAGAGGGTGGAGGAAGAAGAGACTGCGGCCGGAGAGGCAGCTGCTGCGCTCATGTCGAGTGGCAGCGGAGGTAGGCGGGAGTATGAAGCGGTGGGAGAGAGGAGGAGGAGGCTGGGAAGGGCGGGCGGGACGYAGGRGACGATTTATGGAGGATGAGAACGGACGAGGACGCGGACGAGGGACGACCNGGGGGAGAGATCTCGAGCGGTGGTTAACTGATTAGATAGCCCCAGCCATCTCTCTTCTTATATCGCGCCCTGATAATCGCTGGCGCTAACCCCAAAATCTAGATTCCCCTCTGCCGTCAGACCACCTCCCCCGACAATCCCTGCCAAACCTCCGTATTCCTCCTTCCCCCCAACACCACGCGTCCTTCGTTTTGTACACAGACCATCTACCATTCATCATGCACAACACGTACAGAACAAGGCAAGAATGCACAATTTTCTCGCCGCTCTGTCGCTTGGCACTGCACGCGCGTGAACCACGTGCAGACCCATGCCCGCTTCTCGCCCCTGGGCCGTGTTTCGACTGAGAGGGCTTCACAGGCCTTTCAGGCTTCCTGCGCAGTGGCCCACATATCTCCAGACGTCAGCCGTCATTCTCGTCTACAGCAATTCGGAATTCGTTTGTCGAGATGCCATCCAGTGCGGAGCTTCGCGTTGCTCCGATTCTGCGTGGAGGTTTGCAACTGCGTCTCCAGACACAATTCCGAATTCTCTTCAGCGTCCCGCATGTCGCTCCCCCTCCATCTGTGATGCTCTTCCGACAGTTCTCTGATACGACCCTCCTTGCCCGCCACTTCCTTTTGTAGCACCTTTGCGGATTTCCAGACTTTTCCTTCTCATTAATCCCGGCCCCGTACTTTGACACCCATTCTTTCGCTAGGTCGGCAGACCCTACCTAGCAGTAGCTTCGCTGACGGCCGACTCAGGCCTTTGTTTTTCAAGCCCTGCCGTCCTCAACAAGCAGCTTGACATCTCCGACCGGCCGCGCCGTGCTCTGCGGACCAGTTTCACCGTACTGCTCAGTAGGTCCTCTACGAGATTCGGTGGTAGGTCCCTCGGGCGTTACCGCTGCTTAATTGACGACTAACCGGTGATCCTCTGTAGTCCCCAGGCGACCTGTCCCCATTTGGGACACGGGTCTCCTCGAACCGGTGCCGTGGGTGTCGGATCGAGGAGGCACGCCTCCGCGTCTCCCTCGGCCAATACCGCAGATCATCAAACATCTCCCCGCGCCTCGATAACGCTGCCAGACTAAGCGTTTACAGCGCAAGGACACCATGTCTGCGCTTCCCATACAACGGCTACCGCGCGGCGCTCCAATCGTGGGGGTCCCCAGGTGTTCGCAGTCGGTCTCTACCCCGTCCTTCAGCATTGGACAGAGCTACCGAGAGAACGCTATCGAGAGGCTCTGCCGCGTCGCTACCCTCTCCATCTACATTCCCGTCGCTTGCATGACGTCAGGGGACCACAACAAAGTTGCGGCCTCTTCGTGCTGTCGCTGTCAATCTCATCGAGCTAGAGGCACCATCTTTTCACCAATCTCACAACCACATTGCCTCGGCGGACTTTTGGCCCATTGCCGCCTGATTCGCTCGTGCGGTAGCTTGCCGTATCGTGCCAGCGGCCTGCGTTACCCTGCAACGAAGCTGCACACCGCCCTCGGCAGGAGATAGATACGACGAATCTATACGTGCATCGCCATGCGTATTGAGTCTCGTCAGCTTCGTCTGTATCTGCAAACATGTGAGGCTTGTTCAGCTTCCAAATCCGGACGGCTTCGCGAAGCCAGGACTCGCTCCCGAGGGCCGCAGATGGGCTATTGGGCCCGGCTGAGGATGTGCGAGGTCGGTATCCAATCCCAGCGTGAGTCCATCTCACTCGTCCCCAGGCCCCAAGGCTCTGTCGAGGGTGCCTTCATTGTGGCGCCGCACGGATGGCTCTCGCACTTCTAGTGCGGCGTCTCTCGACGTGAATGCATGATATGATACCGTCCAACTGGTGCTGCATCACTTCTCCTTCCCAAGGCCATTGTAAGCAGCCGCCTCTCGTCCTTGCCGCTCCGCGCTTAGGCTGATCCTGATGTCAATCCGCATGCATAGGGCCAGGGCNGTGTCCACCCAAGGACACGAGAATGGAAAGCCTGTCTGCAACCTAGTCACTCAGACGCTTCTTTTAATCTCTCCCGGTGGCGTTTAGAAACATGACCCCATTGCGGCCGTAAAGAGTAAGCACCGCGACTATCGCTGGGCGGCTCTGACGCTGGGGTTAAGTATTTCGCAGACGTCACGGAAGCTGCCAAGGACAAGGTATGCCAGCAGCCACCCACGACAGAATCTTGGTCTGTCAGCTCACGATTCTTTTTTCTCAGCGCGGCGTCGAATTCGGGCCTATCACGAGTGGCGGGCATACCGCCGCTCAATGGCTTGCTGGAAGGAAGCATCGGGATGATATGGGAGATGCAGGCACTTCAGCAAGAACGGGCTCGGCGAACGTTGCTAGCGAAGTCGCTATGCGCGGTAGCCTTGTGGTCACTCCTCATATCTTCGCACGTCCGGCCACAAGCATTCTGCAGATGTGCCGTATGACACCCATCCCTTGCGCGCGGCGGCACACGAGTAGTCATCAACTTACGCACTTTTTTCTTGGCCTGCCGTTTGCTATCTGGCCGGAGGTGCATGGTTGCTAACGCCTAGCCTAAAGTGGGCTCCGGGGTGATGTTCTCCACCGTAGCCTTGCCAGTCCGTTGGTACTGCATGATCAGCGTGCAATCTGTATGCTGTCAGAATTGACACTGCAGTTTTTTCTGATGAGCTTATTGGACACGGATGGGTCCGGACCTTACCAGTACTGAAGGTAAGCCATCGCTTGTACTTTTCAGGGGACCGCGCTGCTCGATATTGACAGATCCTTCCTTCTCTCTGTCAATGCGCGCTTCTAACAGGCGCGATTGCCGGTTCAAGGTGGACTCCGACCTGTTGTGCAGCACGACGGCTTGGAAGACTCGGTGGGAGTCCGCGTGCAATTTGATGATGGTACCCAAGATGCGTATCTTTCGTTGCCTTTGCCGGGCATGAGAGAGTTTATCTGTCTCGTGATTAATTGACGGCGGAGGGCAGAGTCGGGAACAGTACTGTCCAGTTAAGATGATCGAACAGCGTGTGTGCGCCGCGCACTCGCCTCATCAGCCCGTCCGTCAAAATTCCTCCAAATTCCGGACAGCGGAGCCCCGCACATGTGGGCTGGTGCGGTGGCTGCCAGTAGGTCCCTCCTTTTTTGTGGCCGAGTCGCGCACCACTTAATGCCGAACGTTTGTAGAGGGCACACGACCGAGGTCGAATGAGGCGGGAGGACGAACGAACAGCGCCACCAACGAGGCGGGCTATAATTATCGAGGAACAGAGGTGGCTCGGGCTCGAAATGGGCATCGCGACTCAGGGGGCGCGTCGGGAGCGGCCTTGACACTGTCCCAGAGTGCGCCGGACCGTGTGCCGGAGGAGGAATTCGCAGCACGTGCATGGTCCCCGCACGTACGCGCCGGAAGCCGAAGTCGGCACGACGTCCGGCAGGGATCAGTGTTCAGTGTGGGAGTGGGTTCGTCTGCTCAGACGGACAGCCTACGCGAGGTCGTCCCCGCACACGTGCGCACTCACGAGCCACTAGAGGAGGGAGGTGTCGGCCACCAACGCGCCTCTCGTGCCTGGGGCTCCCAATCGACTCAGACTTTGATCGGCCACCTCGCCTCATATACAACTCGGTGTCGTGCTCGATATCGACGAGCCTCCCTCTCTCTTCACCCCCACCACCGCCAGCATGTCTTCAGTCTCTCAGAAGACGGCCGATGCGAGCGTCGCGGAGGTTTCCTACAACGAGAAACAAGATGTGGACTCTTCCAGTGGGGCCCCGGCGAAGTCTCAGCCCGAACGCCTCTCCAGAAGGGCGGCCTTGAGCGCGTACATGACAATCGCCGCCGCAGCTTTCGGTTTGATCTCAGATGGATGTGGGTGCACATTACCGGTTCTCTGTCCAGAGGTCCGAATTACTCATTCGTGCCGTCCCCAGACCAGAACAACCTCATGACGATGAGCAATGTCAGTTCGGTCCGCAGCCTGACATATCGGGCTCTGCATGACGCGCACTCGTCATACTGATTGCGCGAACAGGTGGTATTCAAGAAGCTCTACCCAAAGGAGTACACGCCAGACGTCTCGACCCGTGTTTCGAACGCGCTCCTCGTCGGTAAGCGCGGCGAGCACATTTCTCTGACGTATGCGTGGGACAATAATCAATGCCTTCTTCTCAGGCGCAGTGCTGGGTCAGATCTCGGTCGGCCTGTTGTGCGACAGGATTGGACGCAAGGCCGCTCTCGTTGCCACGACGTTGCTCATCATCGTCGGCGCCATCATTGGCACCGCTGCCAATGGAGCACACGGCAGCGTGCAAGGCATGTTCTGGTGCTTGACCGTGGCCCGCGGCATTACTGGCGTGGTACGTGTCAACATCGTTCTATCTCCACCGGCGTCCCGAGCCTGACACATGGGCGCCCAAAAGGGTGTAGGCGGTGAATATCCTGCTTCGTCTACCAGCGCTAGTGAAGCTGCCAATGAGAAAGTTCTCAAGCACAGAGGTCCTGGTAAGTTCTCTTTCAGGGTCGCCTAGCCGTCGATCAAGCTCGCTAATATTGCACTAATCCTTTAGTGTTCATCATGGTCACGAACTTCGTTCTAAGCGTGAGTGCTGCTGTTCTTCAAGGCACCGCCGTGAAATAACGGAGCGCCCAGTTCGGTGGCCCTCTGGCCGTGTCGGTCTTTTTGATTGTCTTGTCTGCCGCCGGCGAGAATCACTTGTCGACGGTTTGGCGCGTATGCTTCGGCATTGGCGTGCTGCTTCCAATGACGGTGTTTTACTTCCGAATGCGCATGCTGACCACCCAACTGTACGTGTTCCTATGGTTTCGCGCGCGCTGTATTGAGGCTATATGCTTGAGATTAGGTTCCGCAAGGCAGCGATCAAGAGTGAGTGCAGCATGTTTCCCCCGATGTACGTCGCTTCATAGCGGTCTAGAACATGTGCCGTACTGGCTGGTGGTCAAGCGCTACTGGAGGACCATGATAGGCACTTGCGGAGCGTGGTCGGTATTTTTGAAACGATCTGTTCCGGCTGTGAAATCTGACCGGCGCTCGATTAGGTTCCTTTACGACTTTGTGAGACGCGGTCCGTTCTTGCCTCCCGCAAGGTTTGTTTAACGAAGTGTAGGTTACGTTCCCCAACGGCGTCTTTTCTGGCACGATTATTTCGAGCGTGATCAAGAACGGGGACATCAAGGCCACCGCAGAATGGCAGCTACTCCTGGGGGCTATCGCTCTGCCTGGTGCGTGTTTTGAGTATTCGGAATACCTATGTTCGCTAAAGTGACATACCATCAGGTGTCTTCGTTGGAGCCCTTTTGTGCAATCGCCTGGGCCGGCGCAACACTGTACGTAATTCCATCTGCGGGCGTTCTCTGGTCAGTGCTTCAATGCTGTTCTTCATAGATGATCCTTGGTTTCAGCGGGTACCTCGTTTTTGGTGAGTATCGCATTCAATTCAATGCGGCATTTGCTTGTATTGACCCACCGGTGGCCCAGGGCTGATCATTGGCGTCGCCTACGAGAGGGTCACGAAAATAATCCCGCTCTTCATCATTTTGTGAGTTAATCCGCGCGTTTACATGATCTGAACCTTTCCTCATGGAGGCATTGCCAGCTACGGATTGATGCAGTCGTTCGGTAACCTGGTAATTCGGAATTGCTACGCAGCACACAGCACGAGTTCTAAAGAAAGTGTTGGTCTAGGGGCCCGGAGACATGCTCGGTCTTGTGAGCGCTGAGTGAGTGATGTCATTGGACTACACTTCTTCAGGCTTCTCGTACTAAGCTCGTATGACAGGTCGTACGCAACGCCCGTGAGGTGAGCAGATGCCCGCGCCCGCTGCCGCTGCCGTATTGCTACTAGGTAAGTGACATCGAGGGCTGACACCGACCCTTCTTGCAGAGGGACGTGCTACGGACTGTCTGCGGCTATCGGGAAGACCGGCGCAGCTGTCGGCACCCAGGCCTTCACGCCCATCCAGACCAACCTCGGCAAAAAGTGAGTTAACGAGACGGCTGGCATGCGTGGGACACCACGGGACTGACACGCTGTGGCAGGTGGACGTTCATCATCGCAGCCATTTGCGGTGTCACCGGCATTCTTGTCACGTACTTTTTCGTACCGGACATGACCGGCGTCGACCTCGCGGACGAGGATGAGAAATTCCTGCAGTACATCAAGGATAACGGCTGGCGAGGCGACGTGGGTGACGACGACGACGCTGTCGCGGACGATCTGTCCAGCGAGGAGGTTGCCATTGAGAAGGCTTAGGTTGGCATCAGAGCTGTACGTCATTCAGGGCTTTACGAGGGAAGAGGGATTCTAGGAGAAGTTATCAAACTCTTTGCGATGTATCTTACGGTCACGAATTTACGAGAGAGGGCGCACTCGATGCAGCCATGTTGTATTTCCCCACCAGACCGGTCTGGTAGCTCTGATTCAAGATTTTGTTGCCGGAGCAAGTACACTATACAACGAAGACGATTAGACGCCCATAAGCGACCGTATAACCCTAACCTGAGAAGCCCAGCAAAAAGTGGGCGCGTAGCGGAAAAGTGGCTGAAGCGCGCGAGCATCGACTTGGTCTGCTCGTACATGTCCCTTCCACTCCTCCGTCAGGCTACGATACCCCAGTCGCTCGCTGCGGCTCGTCGCGTTGCACTTCGCTGTCGCTGCTACTCTGTTGCCGCGGTTGCCCACGCACAATCACGTCAAGAGCCCGAGTCGCATGACGCGACGCCCGTTGCAGGACCGAGTTCGCGCCAGCAGGATGTCGCGACGGCCAGTGACACGAAGAGCCAGCCCGCGCTCACAGGCCTGAACGAAGACAAAGAAGATGTTGAGCCATTCTCTCGCGTTCAGTCTTACCTCGCCTCCATCAATGCCAGCGGTGCCGAGCCTACGCTCGAAGATCTCGAGCGGTGTCGTCCCAGTAAAATGCCACCGCCGCATTCGCCTCGATATGTACAAGCGTACACGGAACTCATTGGGACACTCTGTCGGTCGTTCACTAAGGAACAGCTGCGCAAGTTCCTCGTGCAGACGTTGGGCACTAGCCGTCATTGCGCGACGAGCCGGAAGAAGGCCGAGTATGCGGAGTCTATTCTCGAGAAGCTATGGAGTTGGCCCACGCTCAGAGAACTTGAGAAGGCGAAGCGGGATCGCACAGAAGTGCTCACGAAGGGTGTGTGCATGATCTCATAGCATGTGGCATTACACCCTCTTGACACACATGCGTAACAGTATTGCCCGTCACCGCGAGTGAACTGTTCTTGATCCTAGGCAAAGGTACGTCTTGAACTTCGATCACTTGTGGAGGTCGATACTGAGCCCATCTCAGACGGTTCGGACTTGCTCCGTCTCTCCAAGGAGTACGATGTGCACATCTCCTTGAGGAGGAAACCTATGGGCCTTCGGGTTGAAGGCACGCGTGGCTCACTGAGAGGTCTGGCCGAACACATTGACACACTCAAGAAGGTGCGTCAATCCCAGCGCCCTTTCGAGTTCCTTATATCCATACCCTATCTTCACCCAGAGTTTCGTCCAAGAGACCTACACCTTACCATTACCTGTGCCCATCCCCGCTGGTCTGGTACAGCGGATATCGCGTTTGTCTTCGGCTTACCTCGAGAACGACCCTGAGTGTCCAGGCAAGGTGAGTACAGAAAATTCTGCCTCATGTTCGGCCGATTAAGCATACAATTATGCAGTTGCGATTAGTTGCCAAAGGCGAGAGTGGCCTAACGGCCGCCAAACGACTTGCGAGTCGAGCGGTGCAGGAGGTGCGTGCAATACTAAATACGGTGTTTGTTAGTACTGACGCTAGTATCAGCTTGAAGAGAATGCGCGGATTCCCCTCCTCACTTACCTTCCCCCTGATGAGACTGTACTGGCTGTGTACCCTCACAGTTATGCGCTCTATCCATACTTCTCGCCACGCTCTCTTCCCTTTACTATGCATACGAATGGCTCGTTCCGTATACGGCGTGTAGGCGAATGGCTCGAATTCGGCTCTCGAGAGGATGTGCGGAGGACGGGTGGTCTTGCAGGGGGCGATGCCCATATCTCCACGCTGGATGAGTATGTAAGGCCCTCTCTGTCGGTCATGCATGGCACTGATAGGCAGAATCTGCAGACGACCAGCAGACTTGAAAGCGGTACTGCTTGACGATCCACACAAAGCAAGTCAATTCGAGGGTTCCAACGTCGTCCTGAAAGCTTCGTAAGCATCGTGACAGTTTCGTTCATAGCATCTTGACGTTTACTCGCTTCCGCAGGATGGGACATATGCTGCTCACCCGGCAGTCCGGCGAACAAAAGGCGACTCTAATCCCGCCACTAACAGGCGAGCACCCGTTCGGCAAGGTACGCAAGTGGATGGCGCAAAATTCTGTCAAGATGACGTTTGTGCCCGAGTAAGTGCTGCGTTGATTACCGCCGGCTGCTAGACCGTTGACAAGGCCCCTCTACACAGCCTCCCCCTTCCCCTCCTGAGGTTGCAGCCAGATCGACAAAGCGTGAAGCATCGTCTTGTGTACCATGCATTACCCGCTGGGACCCACAAGTCGTCTTCGGATTCGANCCCCCCTCCCGACGTTGCCGATCCAGTGGAAGAAAGTCATCTCGCTTGAGCTCACACTGACTGACCTTCGGACTGTCGAGTCCAAGCAGCCTACTCGCTCCCGCCTACCAGAGCGTGACCTCGAAGAAGGGCTTACACTGGAGGATTTAGAGGAGGAGGCACTGCCACTCTCATCTTCCTCGGAGGAATCTTCGATCCCGATCCTGAATGCCTCCGGCGCCCACTGTTGGGCTGGTGCTGAGGCCGACCTGAACCTCTTGATCCCCGACCGGTACGTGTACCCAAATGACCGCGTTGAGAGACCGATATTGAAATTTTCTCTTCGTCGTGCTTCACAGCCCGATGGATCTCCAGTTTACCGTCCGCAACGCGGCCACACTCTCGGAGACGCAGCAACCGCCCGAGCTACAGGAATATGTCGCCAAATTGCGTGCTTAGTACGTGCTCTCCCGTGATCAGCCTTGAAAGTCCGCGACCCTGACCGGCCGAACATCATCAGCCTACAAGGGTCCGAGAGCACGTCTGATCAACCTCGACCGCCCTTGCTTCTTGAGTATGCAGGGGAGCGTTACATGCTCCACTCTAACTCGAGTATCAAGCAGAGCGAAGAGAACCTCTCCGATACTGGTCGACCGACCCTCCGCGATATTCAATACGATAAGGTGGAGCTCACACGAGCTGTCTGCGAGAGCATCTTGGATCTCGAGACCAGCCAGAAGTCCATGCACTGCGAGGTGAGTTCTACAGGTCGGAGATCACCCTAGGAGTCTGAATTGATCTCGATGTTCACTCTCTTCAGGTCTTCTGCAACAACATTGCTTCCGAGGAAGCGTGGAAACGTTTCCTCCGGGACTGCGATAGGCTATCCGCTATGCGTGATCCCAGCAGGGACACGACCTCTGCTCTTCTAGATGGTGATGACATATTTTAGACGGCAACTTGGAGGTATATACTAGTATTACCGCAATATAATCAATCATAATGCCGAGCAAGTGTACAGATGTTACATGTGCGATGGACGATGACAGATGCAAAGAATCCGAGGAAAGAGACAGGGAAGAACACAACCGGCGGATCACGTCCGTTTCCGCTTCTTGTTCGCCTTCTCCCTCCGTTTCTGTGCTCGAAGCTGTAGCAATTATGGTCAGCACGGAGATCAGAGCAGATGCGTGGCTAATAGGCACGAACCTCTTTCTTCATCCGAGAGTCGACCATGACATAGCGACCCTTGACGCCCTTCGGTCGTCCCTTGAGTCCCTTGTGCGCACCCTTCGCGACGACGACCTTGACTTCCTTTTTCTTTTTCGCCGCCATGCCCTTCGCCATGAGCTTCTCGATCTGCTTTGCCTTCTCGCGCTCCGTCAGATCTGCCGTCTCGTTCACGCCCTCGGCCTTCTTCATGGCCTTCTCCAGGCGCTGGGCGGCCTTGAACTTCTTGCGAGCCTTGGCCTCTGCGACCTTCTTGATCGGGCGTGCGTCGAGGGCGCGCATCTTCGCGCGGAGCGCGGCGACGGCCTCCTTGGTGATGGGGATGTTCGACTTGTAGTGCTTCTGCTCGTCGTCGAGGAACCAGGACGGGAGGTCGTCCTTGGCGTTGAGCGAGTATCGGTTGAAGCCGTCGTTGATGAGCTCCGTCTTTGTCTTCTCGCGGTTGACGAGAGCGGTGGCGAGGGACATCGCTTCTGCGGTGGTAAGACCGTGCTCTAGCATGGGATCAGCATTGGTGCTGGTTGACGTAGCCAGTTTAGGTACTCACTCTTGATCTTTGCCTGTTTGAGCTCGTCCTCGTTCTCGCCCTCGACGTCCCACATGTCGGCATCGTCGTCGCTGTTGTCTTGAGGTACGACCTCAAAGTCGTCATAGTCATCCTCTTCGTCACTCGAAGCAGACTGCTGGAGTACGGGCGTTAGCAAATGTTACCGTTTCAGGAGGCCGATGTCCATAACTCACCTCTTCTTCGACACCGCTCATCGCCTCATCCTCCTCCTCGACGTCATATTCCTCTTCCTCCTCGGCATCGTCGTCGTCATCTTCAACCTCAGCATCGGCTCCAGCAAAAAGGTCCTGGTCAAACCATAGCTGGGCGGCACGGCTCAGGGAGGCCGATGCCTTGGGCTCCTCGAGCTTAGCAGCAGTCTTCGCTTTCTTGCTCTTCGACGAAGATTCGGCGGCATCGTCAGGGCGTCTCCGCTTCTTCCCGGCGACACGCTCCTCCTCTTCCTCGTCGCTCTCATCATCACTCGAGTCATCGTCACTCGAATCCTCGCCAACACGTGCCTTGGCTCGCTGGATCTTGTCCCAGCCACCATCCTCGCCGTCGCTCTCCTCATCGTCCCCACCGCCCTTACCGATACCACTCCACTCCTCCCGCGCCTTGCTGTTCTTCCGCGCCTCCTTCACCTTCCACTTCGCATCCCGCTCCTTCAGGTGCTCCTGATAGGCGTCATACAGCCCATCCAGCTCGGCTTCGAGTTCAGCAACCTTGCGTTCCCGTTCCTCCTCCGAGTCGAGCACCTCATCCTCCTCGTCCTCATCGCCGTCCTCTTCGGCATCTTCTTCAGACTCGTCATCGTACCCCGCACCAGTACGCTTCCCGCGGAGGGCTTTGGCCTCGTCGAGCTCAAAGATGTCGTCCTGTCCACCAAGTGCGGGATCGTTTTGCTCGAGACCAATGTCCATGGGTGCCGTCATGCGAAGCTGCATGCGTTGGATGGTGCGCGCCTTGATCTCGTTCGCGCGTCGACGTTCGCGCTTGGCTCGCGCGGCGGCCTCGGCATTGAGACGTTCGAGCTGCGAGAGTATCGCTGAGGATAACATAATGACAGGGTAGGGGGAGAAAGCGTACCTCTTGCTGGATCTGAGTCTCCTCGTCCACCTCTTCAGTGACCTCGACCGTTTCAGTCAGCTCTTCCGTCGGCTTAGTCTTGACCTCAAGACCAAGCTGTCATGTCGTTAGCATGTAGCATAGCACATCGAAACCAGATCACACTCCACCTCTTCTCGTAGAGCTGTCCGCCACTTGAGGAGGATCTTGAAGTCACCCTTGCCCAGCACCTTCAAATCCTCGCAGTTCGCCTTGACGTCCGCGGTCGTGATGTCCATCTTCAGCCACTCCTTCTCTTCGTCCGTCTTGAACGTGATCTTGTTGTACGTCCCGAGGAACGCGACCGCGTCTGGACATCTGATGAAGTCCGCGGCACCCGCCTCCTTGTACAGAGTGTAGTCGCCGTCCTCGTAACCAGCACGCTGACGCCGCTTCTTCTCCGGCTGGAAGACGTTCGCCTGCGCATTCTTGGCGATGGCAGCGCTCTTCTCGTCCGCGGGCATAGAGGCAGTCAGCTCCTTGAACACATGCCGGGGGTCGAAGAACTTCGGGTCAATGTGCTTCGGGGCGAGGAAGTCCCGGCAGACGACGAAGATCTCGGCGGAGACGTTACGCGACGAGGGCGGCTTCGTCGCCTCGACCTTGCCGAAGAGCTGGTTGAACACCCAGATGAGGTTGTTGTAGTCGACCGAGCGGAAGACCTTGGTCACGAACGTCCCGCCCTTGATGAGGAACTCCGCCGCGAGCTTCAGACTCATGAGCACGAGCTCGGATTGGCTGTACGCGTCCTGCACCCACGCCGTACCGACGTTGGGCGCACCGTCGTGCAGGACGACGTCCGCCTTCCAGTCCTTCAGCTCGTTCCGGATGAGGTTCCGACAGTGCGTCGTGGTGATATCGGCGGCGAAGGTGACCACTCGGGGTATAGGCTTAATAGGTACCAAGTCCACACCTGACGGTTGTTGCTGTTGTTGGCAAGGGGGCCAAAGATGTGCTCGTAGGAGGACGCACCGACTATGACACTGTTCTGGGGCATGTACTTGCTCGCGACCTGCAGCCAACCACCGGGGGCAGCACAAAGATCGATGCAGCATCGTGCCGTCTCGAGGAAAGAGTACTTCTTGTTCAGCTGGATGAGCTTGAAGGCTGAACGGGCACGATAGCCCTGCTCTCTGCAGACATATGTTCAGCGTTACGGGTAAGCGAGAAGGAGGCAATTTGATCGTACTTTGCGAGCTTGTAGTACTTATCAAGACGGCCCTTTCCCGTCTTCTTTTGTGCTTTCCCCATGCTGAACGAATGACCGCAAGGGAGATAGGTGGGAAGGGAAGAGGGAGAGGAAGGCTGAACGAACGATCGTTGCAGCCGCTGCTAGTGGAAAGCACAGTGGGCGCTTACGAAAAATCCCTGATCTCTCTCCACGTGGGCGGGGTTACCATTCTAGGCGGCCATGATATTCAACGCCAGGCGTCTATATGCATCTGGCATCCGGGGTGAGGTAAACATACCAGCCCGGATGGCCAAACTGGCCATTATTTTGTTTGCTCAAATGTTGTTCCAACCGCCCGAGAACGATATCACATCACATATATGAACTCTCCTTGTCAAAACTCGATGGCTCGCCTGCTATGCGCGGGTATACATCAATTTCTGTGACTGATTATACACTGCATTGGAAGCATCGTTTGTATGGGGGGAGCGTAAGCGGTAACGGTACTAATTCATACAGCAGGACTTCGCAGCGGTGGTTGTTACCCCACGCCTGCAGTAGCAGCTTTCTACTATATCGTTCTCTGTGATATCATCGTGTTCGAGGCCATTCTGTAAATCTTCGCAAAGCAGAATTGAACGTACCTTGACAGAGGACCACTCATACACGACTTCTTGTACGCGCTGCTGTACGGCTTCAGCGCACAGCTGGCAGTCCAACTTTGATGCTATGGGTTCCAGGAGCGACCTGAGTGCGGTAGTCGACACGCCTAGATCAAAATCAGAGAAGGAATGCGGGCTGTGTGTAGTACTATGTAGAGAGTGGTAACCCACTGGGTAGGACATCCCATACGAGCTGAGCGGCGGCCAGTGCCCAAGCCCGCGTAAGCTTTTGTTGTATCTCCGGTGTGCATCCCGGTGATGGCGGATGAGGGGCAGGGATCCGGAAGATTATATTTCGGAGTTCTGTAAGGCGAGTGAGGTGTAACAGGAAGAGCCGTTTCAGGTATATGGGACCCATTTTCTGCGAGGCTCCGTCTGGAAGGGATGCGAGGTCGTACGCGAGAAGATGCGAGGATATCGCCACCGCGGCGTCCTCCAGCGCATAGTGTGCGGCGATCGCGTATGCTTCGAGAGGGAGATAGGGTGCAAAGGAGAGCAGCAGCTGGTGCAGAGGATGGGTAGGTACAGCGAGTTGGTGCAACGGTGCGCCGTACTGGGACAACGCATCGAGCGCGGCTTCGACGGCCTCCAGCGAGGGAGAAAAGTGTTGACAGGGCAGCGCATACATCGTGTGCAGAACGATGTTAAGGACGTCGGAGTGCAGTGGCGAAGATACAGATGTGGTAGAAGGGCGGTCGAACGCGGTGTTGGATACGAGTCCACCCATGCGATTGCTCGAGTTGGCAAGGAGTTGGGCTCGATGGACGTAAAAGTGTACGTCGTCGATTGATACAAGTATCAAATCTGGTGGAGAGCCGGAGAAGTCGAACGAGGGTTGGAAGGTCGTGGATACGGAGATTGCGCCAGGATAGTCATGCGTTTCTTCCGCCGCCTGTCTCATACGAGTTCAGTGAGTACTTGATGAGAATCCTCGACACAACCTCGCATACCCTGACTCGCCGGATGAGGCCATCTTGGCTCTCTTGCTTGGCAACATCCACAATTCGTCCGTTATCTTTGGCTATGCCTTTTAGGGAGGTCAAGCTGCTAGAAGTGGCGGTGGTCGTCGGGATGACGCGGGACTCCATCCTGTGAGGCTCGAGCACGCGTAAATGTGTATAGTTGGGTAACTAGGACCGGCGGCTGCGCTAGGGGCTAGTGAGACAACGGAGGATGAGATGAGGGTGGACGAACTACTTATATCCCTGAGGTGACGTGCATTATGCCAAAGGACGCTGTCGGTGTTTCGAATAGTTTCGCCACATCCCACGTGCAGCGCTGACATACTCAGACTATCAGTGCTGCCGATCGCAAGTATAGTAGGCTGCCCCACCTAATTGCCTTTGGCAGCGAAGAGATTACCATCGCAGAGGCGGTCAGCGTCTAGAGCGATCGGATGTCAGCATTCCGTCACGAACTTGGAAGAGGGCCTGGCGAGTTGCACACGGCAGTAGCAGGGCTTCAATCATCTGTCGCATGACTGCACGCGCGAGCGCGGATGAATGATACAGTCTCATGTTCTCTCGAGTTGGTAGGATGTCGGTCTTTCGCGGCTGCAGTGAGTAATGACTGTCGGCGGCGCAGGTTCCGCCGGATTGGCGGTAGATGGCAGCTATACATTGAGCGGAGTTGGCAGACTTCGCGCTGCTCAGCCTGCGATTCGTATGGTACAATTTCCACCAAAGTCGGGTTGCGACGGTAAGGCCCATGACAGTAAGTAGGGAGCTGACGAGTCATGGGGCCCACGAGGAAGAGCTGCGGCGCTGGATCATGATTCATGATGATAGCAATGCAAGCAAGAGCTAGTACTGACAATAGCAAGGGTATAGCCATCATTGCACTCATAGAGGACGGCTAGCCTCAGTAAAGAGGATGACACGCACCGGAATTCGTCGTTTCTTATCAAGGGTTATTTGGTTATATGGCACCCAGTGTCACGGTAGCCCTCGGTAGCGTGCGGCTACTTAGCGAGTAGGTTGAGCAATTTCTATGGAGTAGCCTGCATAGAGCCTGCGCTAAATCTGAACGCCATGATGGCCCTTGCTGTACTGTACCGCTCGGTCGCGTGTGATGCAAGCAGGCTAGCGTGCTGGGCCAGGCTGGTCCGGGCAGGCTCAGGCTGAGCTCGAGGTGCCGACGGAACGCGCCTGGCGACGGCAGCGTCTATACATACAATATTCCCAAGCCTCGCGCGATCGGCTTGCTGCTCTCTCTTATCCTTCTCTCCTTTGGACACCAGAGGACCTAGCGACATGCCACAGCCTACTTCATCAACACCTCTTCTTCCGCGGGCCCTGGGTGCCTCTCTTCGTGGACCTGGCTTCCTGTGGAAGGCTGGAGCCGTCTTAGGTCAATATGCAAGGCAACTACAAGGAGTGAACGGGTTGGCACTAACTGTCCTTCCGCCTATGCAGCCGCCGCTGGAATGATTGCAGGGGCTTTCGGTTCTCATGGGCTTCAGAAGCGGGATGGGACCACGCCCGAGAAGTTGCACGCGTGGCAGACTGCTTCTAGCTATGCGGTACGTGGTTCACTCGGGCTGGACTCCGGGATGCCAGTATCACTTTGCTTGTGCACGTACACCAGCACCCGAGAGCCAGCAGCGAACCGTCGATGCGTATAGTACTGACTCGAAGCGCAGATATACAACGGGCTCGCGCTCCTGCTAGTGTCGATGCACCCGCGTTTCGGTACGCACAGGTTCGCAGGACCGGCCATTGCGGTCGGCAGTATGGTATTCTCCGGTAGTATCATGGCCCTTGTGCTGGCCCGAGATCGGTGGGTACCCCGACGATGGTGGCGGCGAGATGATGGAGAGCTAACTATGTCCGGTCGGGTCTGGCCACATTGACTCGGACAGGCTGAAATGGATGGGCCCCATTACGCCCATCGGCGGGTCGATTATGATTGCTGGGTAAGCCTGAACACTTTCGGTCCGGAATGCAGCTGCTAAGGACGAGGGACAGCTACATCGCACTCATTTTCTGAGCGTGGAAGTGGCATCGACTGGTGCTAGCAGTGGGCATGCGAGGCAGAATGGAGGCTATAGGATGATACTTAGGGGGAGGCAGTCCGGGCGTCGGGATGGCGCACTCGCGACAGTGACATCATAGGGTAACAGCGCCCAGCCCGACTATGCTGTTGGGCTGCAGTGCTGAACAACGTAGCAAGTACTTGTATGTAGGCAACCATTCTGAATAGTCAGCATGCTCCGTGCTATCTCAGAACACGAACCAAGGGAGAGCTGCATTGAATCGTGGGACGATTGGCGGAAGGGGAGTTGAGCTATGGAGACGCGTGTGAATGGACGCGGAGAACTCGATCACGTGACGGACGCGCCAGTCGCGTTGAGTCCTAAAAAGGGAGGGATTGATNGGGGGGCATGTTCGCTTAGCTGTCTCTCTCTCAGTCCAATCGCCCGCCTCCTCTCTCCGTCCCTCATCCTCCCTTCCTCCCTCCCATCACCATCATCCCCTCCGCCGTCTCCCTCCGCCCCTTCCCCTTTGCCTGCTCTATCCCTCACCCTTCCGCGACTAGCTGCTCCCCTGCAGGTCAGTCTCACTCCTTGAAAACTGCCTGCATCATCGCTTATCGCATCCTCGTCTCAGCCACCTCACACTCACCGACGCACCCTAGGGGGGCCCGCGTCTCTTTCCCCTCACCCTCTCCCCAATCCGTCACACTCTTCTCCAGCGAACCTCATTCCTCCAAAACCATCCTCAACTCAACACATCATCATGCAACCACCCCACATTCCCCATACATCCTTCCATCCGGGGGCCCTCGCTCCTGCACCCACCCTTACCGTCAATCCTGCGCAGGCATACAGCACAGCGCATGTCTCCGCTGCTCCTTCCACCTCCGCGAGTGCCATTACTCGACCCACACAAATTTCTCGCAACCATTCCATCACAAACGGTACCCTCAATCTCGACCCTGTTCCTGGGGATGCTGGTACCACATTCATTCGTCCGCCGTTCACCGACTTTCCTGGCTCCGAGAATCACAAGGGTGGCCTGACGTACAGCCTCATGGCTGCTAATCCCGAATGGTTCCTCGACGTCCGCGATTTCGTAGGTGAGAACGCTGTTGGCTATCCGACTCAGTTAGAGCCTCCGAGGGGTTGGTGTCCGACGAAGAAGAAGGATGCCAAAGACGGTTGGAAAGACGGTGAAGAGCCCAGGCTTAGGTGCACCTTCTGTCGGCGTACCTATGCCGGGGTCAACGCAAAAAGTATGTGGCGCCGTCATGTTTACGAGAAGCACAAGGTGCCCATGGCCAATCGGCGGGACACTGGAGAGCGTATTGGTGGTAGAGGGGGTCGAAGCGCAAACAGTACGTCAACATGTGCCGTCTTTTCTGCTTGTTCTCATTTTCGAGTCCGTGTGTATAGAGGAGAACAAGGTGGCCGCGCTCAGGATCGTAGAGCCTGAAAAGGCTGGCCGTCAGATCGTGGAAGTAGAAAAGCCCGTTCGTCGTTCGGCATCCATGGAACTGCCCTCCCTAAGCACACCTGCGGACCCTGGGAGCCCTGGCCCGTCGCAAGCATACGCTCCAGAGTCCTCTACTGGCTCTGCTCCCTCATTCCACGAGACGACAGCTCTGAATGCTCTGGAGACTGATCATGAATTCCACGGCAGAGTGTACAGGACTTCCGAACTCTGGGACATCTTGATGAGTGGGAGGCTCGAAGAAGTTGTCATCGGCGGAACACCCCCTCAGACTCCTGGCCTTTCTCCTAGCAAATCTTCCGCTAGCAAGTTCAACATACCCCCCGAGTCGCCCTATGATCCACTACGGACTCCGGCTTTCCGTCATTCGCCCGCTCGCCTTCCTTCGGATCAGCCTTGGAGGGCCTCGAGTGCTGCAGTGAACCAAGCAGTGAGGCAACTCACGCTGGGCATGCTCGTTTGTGGGGAAGCAAGCCCCAACGTTCGCGGCCTTGATGTGAGCCCCATTGTAATCGTTCCTGCCAGCGAGCGCAAGAAACGCAGCGTCTTCAGTCCACCTACACAACAGACCCCCGGACCTGAGCGAAGTCTGGCTTTGTTGGACGCGCTCAGCGAGCAAGAGCCTGACATGCTCTTCCCTTCCCCCAGGAGGCTCTTTGCGGACTCCGACCGAACAGACCAAACTTCTTCGATCATCGCACGCATGGGAGACTTCTCCTGGTCTTCGCCGAGCAAGGACTTCGGAAACTCATTGTGGACGATGGCGACGCCTGCAGGCGAAGTCGAAGACCCGTTCAAGGCCTATTTACACCTTTCTCCTGCGCCGAAAGTCGCGGGAGACTCTTCACCCGCTCGTCCGACGTCTAGCAGCACAAGTGCTAGTCCGGCCTCGCGCAAGAAGTTTGACATCTCCTCTGTCTTCGCGGATCTTCTCCAATCACCCACCCCGTCATCGGGTCTCAACCGCGCTTCGGCTTCGCTGTCTAGACTTCGCTACGAGGTATTCCCTGCTGCCGACAAGGACGTCGAAATGACTCCAGCGGAGGATGTCCAGCCTTTGGCGGAGCCGGTAACCTTGGCCCCTAGCACTCCGCCGCGACTCTCTGAGCATTCTCATTGGCGGTCGGACAGCAGCTCGAGTGCTGACGCGGATGATATGCCCAGTTCGAGCGCCCCGCCAAGCAGCGGAAGTGGTAAAGCCCCCGTCAGCTCGAGCAGCAGTGCAAGTATCCACAGCCGTAGGGACAGCAGTCCTTTCCAGTTCGGCTCTCACGGCCGGCAGCGTAGCAGCTCCAACGCCGGCCCGAGTTCGAGTTCGAGCTCTCACAAGAGCGGACATGGTTTATCGGCGGCAACCGTCGGTTTGATGGACAAGATCCTTGGGCAGAGGTCTCAACGTCGCCGGACGAGCCACAACCATGACAGCGACGTTGCGGNTGGACGCGATGGGCAGCCCCTTCAAGCTCGGAAGGAAAACGTCTCGTAACGAGTTCTTCTACAGTCTCGACGGTGACTGCGAAATGCAGGAAGCCCAGCCCAGGAAGCGTCGCAAGACTATTAGCGGCCGTGACTAGGCATCGCGTCCTTCCCATCGTCGAAACCCCGTCGTTGTCTACCCACGCTAATCGTTCTAGACCTCCCGCATGTCGCTCGACGCTTTGGCCGCTCTCCCCGATGCTGTGTATTCGAACCCATCCGCCATCCGCTAAGCTCGCATGCTTCCTCCTGCTCGTCGCCATCTCGCTGTCGTTGTCTTATGAAGATCCAGTCGTCCCGTTGTGCTGTTTGGTCGTATCGCTATGTCTACACTCGTCCCCGTCTCTTCTCCAATTCCCATCTCGTTATCTCGCGCATCGAAGCTCTTGGAATTCGCGCGACGTGGGCCTCCGGCGCGAACAGCGACGCCGCTGTACTCCCTCCACCATCGGACGCAGAGCCCCGCGCAGGCGAAGGCGCTCCCGTCCCGAGGTCCCCGCGTCCGCTCCTATGCAGTCCTCTTCTCTATAGGGCGCGTCGTCTATGTACTACCACCACCAGCCCTTTCCTACCCTAGATGTCCCCATAATTTCTTGACTTTCTCCCCATTTGTCCCAATATATCTCCTCCGCCTGATTACCACGCTCTGATTACTTTGTTCCCCCCTCGCCCGCCGTATTTATCCACTTGACTAACTCCTCTTGGTTCGTCATGTCTCACCCTCTCCCGCTCCCCGTTCGCCCTCGTCGTCGGTGCTGTCTAAGGACGCACTGGCATGACAGGGGGCGACACCCTACCTTCCTCCCGAATCTCCCCATCTATTCGTATTGTGAAAGATTATTGTCTTGTCTTGTCGTTCCGTCCGTCTCTCGATCGCGTCTCTCGAAGTATGTATTAGTGACTCCCCCATCTCCTCGTCTCGCTCGCGCGCCTCTAACCCCTCCTACTGTTTCCATGGCGTCTCCCACGTATCGATTCCTCTCTCAGAGCCTCGTTTCCGTTAGTATACGTAGCGTACCGGACAGCACAGCACCGATAGCTGGTAGTATGTTCGATCAATGACATCTGTGGCTTGAACTATACGTCGCGTTGGAATTCGTGTTAGTCTCACCTTGCGCAATTGGCGTACATTCACACGACCAGTGACTGTGCATAAACTTGCAGACGAGCAAGAGGAATGAGATGGAAACATAGATGTATATTCATGGGTTTCTTTTGCTTCATACACATCGAGAGGAGAGAAGAGACTAGAGACTACTAAACGAGTGACGGGGTTGCAGCAAATCAAGAACGCGCAAAGAGAGAACACACACAAGGGCGAGCAAAGTATGCACAGCGAACGAGAAGAGGGGCGACGGAGGGGGTAGCGGGGAGGGGGGTGCGGATGGGGCCGGTATCGAATATCGAACAGCGCAGAAAAGAGGGAAACACCGGATAGAGGGAGAAAGCGTACGCGATAACGGGACGAACGGACGGCTATGGACAAAACGAGAAGGAAAATCACAAAGTCATTAGAAGTCGTCATGTGGATGCGGATGCGAGGATGAGGGAGACATGTGCAATGCGGATGGAGAGATGTGAGGGTGGTGCATATAGATGCGGGAGGGGAGGATTGTCCTGTACACCTCTATGTATAAGGCGGATGCGGAGAATGGGGCGGTAGGGTGTGGAGATGCGTGAGAGGAGGCGGTCAGTATTGCCGTGTGGCAAGGGCGCGGATCTCGTAGAGATACGAGCGGTCCACCTCGGTGGAGACGTCTTTGCTCACGGCGAGCCAGCCCTTGAGCTCTGTCTGATGACGCTCTTCCGCTATGCGGCACTTCTCGACGAACGAGTCGTCGACGTCGCATACCATCGACGCGCGTGAGCAGCGGTCGCTCTCCGACTCGGACATGCTTCGTGTGTGGCTGCGTGCAGGGCTTGGTGCTTCTATACGCGATGAGGTCGACGACTGGTCTGAGGGCGCAGTAGATCCGCCCTGGAGCTGCTGGCTTGCGCGGATGGTGTTCGCGCGCGCCTCCCAGTCGTCGTCATCCTCGTCGTCTGCCAATTCGGCGAACACGTCTGGCTCCTCTTCGTCCGGCGGGAGCGTTGATATCCAACACATGCGTTGTGGGTCGAAGATCATGTTGCCGACTACGCGAGCGCCAGAAGCGAAGGAGCCCACTGGTGAGCCTATTGAGGAGCCAGTGAGGTGCGTGATGAGCGCGGGCCGTGTGGAGGTGCCGGTGGCTGCGTCGAAGTCGCGAAGGGCTTGGTCATTGCCCTCCCAACGGAGAGTGACTGGGTTCCACTTCATCTCTCCGATGACTGTGCAAGTACGAAGGTAAGCACGAAGACGGGCGGACGGGCTATGAAGCTGAATGATAGATATACTTGCCTTTTGTTGCACCAGCGCCACCCAAATTGCGGATAAGGGTGGGTTTCCGCCTCGTCTGCCCCGGAGAGGCCAGCTTCTTGCGCTTTGCACTGGCCTCCGCATCTGCCGCCGCCTTGCGATCTCGATCTGCTTTGGTCGGCTCAGGGGGCGGTTTTGACGGAAACTCAATGCGACCGGTGCGCTTTAGCGTCTTCGATGGTCCGGGCGCTTTTGACGATTCTAAGGATTCCAAGGAAACAAGAAAGGCGTGTCAAACCAAGCTATTCTTCTTCAATCCAAATAAAGTCCACTCACCCGTACCGCTGCCAGAGAATTCGCGTGTCTTCGCCTTGCGGCGGATGGTGCCCGTAGCGGATGCGTCCGCTGCAGAGGACTTGGGATATGAGGCGCCCGGGATGCGGTTCCCGTATCCTTTTGGCTGCACTCGGTATTTGCCTTCCTTGTCACGATCGGTAGGGAGGTCGTCAAAGCCGTCGAGTTCAGTGCCGTCTCCATACGTGCGCTGTCGTTTAGGCTTCTTGAGCACTTTGGGGGCGCTCGGTATGGGGAGGCTCGAGCTTTGGCTGTGGCGGGACTTGATAGACTTGACCGACGTCGCGGAAGGCGGGCGGGGTGGAGGTAATGGCGACGTCGATCGGGGTGGCATTGGGGCAGCAGGTGCTGCTGATGATGTCGGGAAGACATTGGAAATGGGAGCGCGAGACTTCATACGCGATGACGATGTCGGCATCGTGAGTCTGAGGGCCGCGGGATTCGACGATGGCGTCGAGGGTCTTGTGGGAGGGACAATATACTCCAGACCGTACATTCGACTGGTAGTGGAGCTAGTGTGCGCCGCCTTGGCCCTAGATGACGCCGTAGGTGTCTCGTAGCGAGCGACGGGAAATGCGCTTGCCGCCGCAGAATCCGCCCGGGAGCCTGACGCTTGGGACTGACTGGATTCTGACAAAGACGGCAACGACGCTTTCCGCCCTAGCCTCCACGTCTGCGGTGGAGACGCGGGCTTGAGACCAGAATGCGACTTCTGTACTCGCAAGCTCCCCGGTTTCGGCGCGAGGAAAGTCATTGTGGAGGGGGACGCGACAGCCTGACTGTACGTCTGCGAGCGGGTTGGCTGTGCAGGCCTACTACTGGAGGGCGGGGAAGGAGGGGTGACTGGGGAGGTGATCCGGCGGAGCTGTGACATGGAGGAGATGGGAGGGTTATTGGGAGACTTGGCCCGATCGCCCTTCAGCCGCGATGGCGGACGAAGGGCTGTAGGGGGCCGGGGCGGTGCGCTCTTGCTCCGAGAAGAGGCAGTGGGACGCAGAACGGACTGAGCGTTCTGAAGGAGCCGACTTGGGCTAAGCTCCGTTTCGTTGTCGATCACAAGGCCGATTTCGAAATCGTCCTCGGGATCGGGACTGACCACCTTTACTCGTTCGTCGGCAAAGGTAGTCCGTTTCTTCAGCTCCAGTATTTTGCCCAGCTTCTTCGCTCCGCTGCCAGACTCGAACAACCCTGTTGGGACATCAAGTCCTTCAAGGATATCCTCCTCGTCTTCGTCATCTTCAGTCTCCGTCTCCGGTAGAGATGCCGAGGTGTAATTCGACGATGGCGAGTGATCGGCGAAGCCCAGGGACGAATAAGCATCGGATGACTGGGAGGAGCATGTTTGGTCCTTGTCTCCCCACTCAAGAGAGGACTTGGATGTGCGGTGGGCAAGGGATAACGGTCGGAGGGAGAGGGTCGTCAAGTCTTCAGGTAGTGCGAAGCCGTCCTCAAAGTCCTCGTCAATGGTATCAGGCGGGGGTTTCGCTACCTGAGGCTTTGGAAGAGCAGTGACCTTGATGGTGGAGACACCCTCGTCGTCTTCATCATCAGCGGGTGAGGGAGAGGGAGGGGGGCGGATAGTGAACATTTGGGGGGTAGGCTGGGTGGATCCTGACCTCGCAGCCATACCCTGACGAACGAGCTGAGCCTTGGCTCCTCCAGTCTGGCCCAGGTCCATCTCAAGGTCCCAGTCCTCCTCCTCCTTGTCAGACTCGGCGTCAGAAGCGTGGATGGGGTCGCCGTCAGGGAAGTCGAAGTCGGCGTCGGCCCACTCCTCCTTGGGAAGGACGATTGTGGGTGCGGGGATAGTAGTAGTCATGGTGGTGGTGGAACAATGGGAGGTAGAGCACAGTATTACGCCCGGGGACAGGCAGAGATTAGGATGAGGCTGTCGGGTACGATTGAGAGAGATGGGAAAGAGCGGAATGACTTATTGGCCGTGCATAGGTGGCGGAGCGGATGAAAAGGCGATGCGAGGGAAAGACGAAGGGGAGAGGCCTAGCAAGTTGAGGGTAAGGCGCGAGCGGGACGAGGCCTGGCTGCGAAGGATGTGGGCGAGAGCAAACAGCGATGGCGGAAAGGCCGTGGAGGCGAGGCGAAGGCGAGAGGAAGGGCGAGAATGCGTTGTCCGTGAGTAAACACGCCGTCTCCACACAAGCCCCAGGCGCACAAACACCATGTACAAACACATACAAACACTCTCCCTAGTATGGCATCAAGCGCCGGAGCTCCCGCGCATTATACTCGATTTCATCCACCTCCTCCCCCTCATTATCCCTCCCTCTTTCCACTCGCCCATTCTCCTCTGTCCATTCTCCAACAACCTCATCGATCCCAACCCGCATACGCACCCCCCGCTCCGCCATTGTGTCCGCCCATTCGTTCAGCTCCCGCGCGCTGAACTGTGCTCGCAATGGACCGAATGCGACCAGGTACAATTCTGTAACCCGAGTTGGTCAATACGGACGTGGCATGTTACGGAGACGCTTCGCATGTTCATTACGCACCTTTTACGAGCGGACATTCCCCTACTGCGCGGAAAAGAAGCTTCTTCGCTCGCTCCGGCTGGCCCGCCCTCAGCTCAAACGCGACGAACAACTTCCATAGTATCGCGCTCCCTCGCGTCCTGTCCCGTTCAGCGTGTCAGTAGCTGGCACACCATAGATAGCGTGCATGGACGACGCACCTCTCGTCTTCCGCGGCTGCTGAGAGTCCGCTTCGCGTGCGCTCAATTTCCGCCTCCCAGCGCCCCTTCTCCCATCCCGCCACCCATACCTCCGCTACTCGTCTCGCCACGCCCTTCTCATTCCCGGTCCCATCTGCAGCCGTCTCTCCCAGAGTAGCACGCACTCGTCCCCATATTCCCTGTCCTTTCTCAGCCTCCAGGAACACGCCTAGCACTGCAGTATTCGTTGGATACTCCTCAACCGCTCGTTCTGCGCGCTCTCGCAGCAGGGCCGGTGGAGTCGGGTTCTTGAGAACGATCGAATGGTTGTACAACAACGACAAGGATGCCACAGTGAGGTTTTCGTGTGCAGGTGTGCCATGTTGCAGGGCATTGAGGTACGAGTCGGACAACGACAGAGCTGATTGCGGCGTAGACGTGAGCAATTCGAGAAGCGCCGCGAGCTTGATCCATGGCACACGTTCCTTCCAGTGCCCGCGCAGCAACCGAGTCGTCAGGAGATTCTCCATCTCCCGTTTGGCACGAAGGACGGCGATACCTCCTGAACCTGAGGCTCCAGCGGACCGCGTTATGACTTGTAACGCGGCATCGTCGTTGCGCTCAAGCCATTCCATTTGCGCCCAGTCCCACCACAGTACAGACTCTCCTGGACGATGTTGGCAAGTAGAGCCCAAGATGGTGTGGTACACTTTGCGGGCGTCGTTAGGTCGACACCGTAGGTATTCCATACGAGCGTGGGTACCCCAAAGGTATAATGAATCAGCCCGGCTAGCGAGCAGTGTCTTGGACACCTTGAGTGCTCTGTAGACCCGTCAGATACTAACAAGGGAGAGGCGGTGTAATTAGACACACACCCTTTCAGACTGATGGCTGCTTCGAGAGCGAGGTTGAGAATGTCCCATTCGTGGTCTTCCGTTGAGTTGCGGCACTGTTTGAATATTTCTCGCACGAGAGCAACGTCGATACCCTGGACGTCCTCGCTAGTCCACATTGTCCACTTCGCGGGCCCCACACTGTCAAAAGGTTCGACAGCGCCATATCCCCAATACTTGACTGGACCGAATCCACTCCCGAACTCCCTCTCTCGACCTACCAGCACACCTGCCTGGGCGTCGGCGGTGATCCGGCGCGTAGAAGATTCGTTCGGGAAGACAGAGCTCAAGTATGACGGTGTGACAAGATGCGAATACGCCCAGCGATCGTCGGTGTTTTCCTCCGGGCGCTCGGAGAGAGAAGTGAGGAACCCGGGGAGATGTAGTCCAGTAAACGCGAGCCAGATGCGCCGGAAGACGTCCCGAGCGCGGTCAGAGCTCACAGAGAGAAGCAGAGGTCGGATATCGGAGAAGAGCACAACAGCGTAGGGGTCAGCACTCTCGTCGTCGTCCACTGACCGTAGAGACAATGTGCGAGTACGGTCAGCTAGGCTTTCTGACGCTGCCCATCTGGTGTAGGGGTCGATGATACGTGCGTCCAAGTCGACTGGCTTGCTGGGAGATGGTGGTGGCAGGTCTGGACGGTTGGAGGATTCCCATGCGGACCACCCGATGGCGCCAGGCTCGCCCATGCGCGGTACTTCCGAGTCCCAGAATTCTTCAAGGCTGTTCAGCTGCTCTTCAAAAGGCTTGTTCGCGACCGCAGCCGGCATTCGGTACAAGCTGAGGCATCATCAATAGGCATCATCAATGACCTACGAAATTTGGTCAGAACGACTGTACCTACCATTCGGCTTGTGCTTGGAATAAGGCATTTGCACGCTCGACATAGCCTGCATCCCGCATTGCTANCCCCGACTCGCCACAGGACTCTGAGCTGCCCGACTTCATCCTGGTGGAAAGACAGAGCGCGCACGATCCTCGCCGCATCCTCTTCAACGCTCGTCAGCAGGTTCTTACTGGTCCTGACCCTCCAATCCAGCCACGCCATCCAGATTTCAACATCGTTCACCTGTACGGCCTCATCCCACTCCGCGTTGAGCTTGCTCTCGTGCCATAGTTCTTCGCCTGCCTTCATGTACTTCAGGCGTAGGATTGTTGACCGCGTGTTGCTCGGATGTGCGGCAAGTGCCCGAGAGAGAACAGAGATGGTGATCTCCGCGCGAGCTTTGGAGGCATTCTTCGTCCCGATCGGAACGGTAGTCAACGTGTGTGAGAGCAGCGAGAGCCATGCAGAGATATCGTCTGGTTTCGCAGCGAGCCTGTCCTCGAGGGCCTTGAGTGTTGCCTGCAGCGACGTCAGAGGTGTTGTGTCCGAATCGTCGTCGGAGCTTGCGCTCTCGTCCGAGGATGAGGAGTCATCTGTCTCTGGTTCACGCTGCTTGCTGAGTTCAATCTCCCGATATGACTGGTCATCCTGGCGCTGACGGTGGGTAGTGATGCGCAAGAAGCCATCCTCTTCTTGGTACTTGAACCTATCCTCCGAGGACGCTAACAACCTTCGTGTAGGACCTGCAGCCAACATACGGCGCGCACTTGGGTCCGTAAGTTCTGGCATCTGGAATGCATTCCGTCAGCCGGCTATGGCCTCAGCTCGTAAGGTCATCCATACGCTCACCCTCCGCCTTCCAGACAACGCGACCTCTACTCCTCCTCGCCCGCGGTAGACGACGGACAATCCAGAGCTTAGTCCCAGGACCTTGCGCCCACCTTCCGTTTTGTTAGTTGTCGTTGCGAGATAGTAGTTAGTGCTCACCATCGACCAGACGATACTTGGGGACGTCTCCCGCGTACAAGCCACCATATCGCACATTCAATGGGTCTCCTTTGCGATCCGTGATGTACAGCAGGCCCTCCTTGAAGCTGGACATCGACAATTCAGACTCGTCTGCACGTCCGTATCGACGGTCTTCATCGGCCTTTCTCCGCTCGTCGTCACTCCCGCCATATCCCTCGTGCCGAGAGCGAGATCGACTCCTGCGCCTATGCTTATGCTCACCGCGGTCGCCCACCTTGTCCTCCCGTTTGCTGTGTTTCTCATGCTTGTGTTTATGTTTCCTCTTCTTACGTTCTCCGTCCGAGCCTGCCTCGTCCTCCCTCTCCTTCCTCCTATGTTTCTTGTCCTTCTCCCGGTCGTCTGAGTGTGACGGTGGCGGGCGCGTACTCGGCCCTGGGTCGAGTTCGGGGAAGCTGGTGAACGATGGGAAGGAGGTGAACGAGGGCGCAGACATAGTCGTTGCACGGTCTTATAGCATAGAGTCCGAGGGTGAAACCAACGGCTGCGTATGCGCGTTGAATGTATGGGTCTAAGTACGAACAGCTCGGCAAGCTGGAAGGACTGATCATGAGCAGTAGCGTCAAGCCACGTGCGCGTGCATCATGGGCGCTCGCTTTCCCCGCTGTCGCGTCTGCGGCTCGCGAACGCCATACGCTCTATCCTTTCCCTTGAGGCTGCGGGCAGGCGGCATTCGCTTGTATTCATAACAGCTGGCTTGGAAGTAATAGTCTGGGCCGATACTACTCTTGAAGTCCTCAGACGGACTCCTGAGCTCTGACGACTCGAAGCCTCTCTTAACGACTTGATTGACCCTTCTGGCACCATTGCACACCTCCGCTTCTCAGTTGCGCTAAGTCTGGAATCCCGGCCATGTTTGACGACTGTGAGCTACTTCGCGCTATACGGCATCTATTGGACTTATGAGAAAGAACAATATAGATGTAGAGCACGCGTCCGCCCCTGTACCAGACGCGACTCGCGCTCGGGGTTCTCTCCCAGCAGTCCAATATGAGGGCTTTGAGCCCTCACCATACGATGAGGACGACAACCGTGCCGACGTCTATCAGGTACGTCCATATGCTCTCTGTGACGAACCCACGTTGATGGACCTCTACGTAGGACCAGGTAGATGTGGCTCCGCCCGCAGCCCCCATATTCCAACTCGGTGAAGTGCAATGCCCACTCTCAGCCCCCCTAGTCTCTCTAGTTGTCTCCTCAGATTCTCTATACATGGGTCTCGCCAACAACCTCATCATTGAGATTGAGCTCTCTCGCGCGGAGCAGTTCATACGCATTCAAATACCCCGGAAGCCTAACGAATTCAGCATCTACAAACTCTTCTTGGACCCCTCCGGCCGGCATCTCCTCGTGACGTCTATGCAGGGCGAGAACTGGTACTTCTACCGGGGGTGGAAGAAACCGAAACAGCTGAAAGGCTTCAAGATGGTCATCGAGAGTGTCGCTTGGAACAAGGCCGCCTTGCTCTCGTCTTCACACTCCACCTCAACTCGGGAAATGCTCATTGGTGCCAGGAACGGGACAATATACGAGGCGGTACTTGACGCGGAGGAGGATTTCTTCAAGTCACAAGAGCGATACCTACAACCAGTTTTCACACTACCGGAGCGCCATCCTGTGACAGGCTTGAAGTTCGACATGTTCCCTCCCCTCGACCCCAAGGAAGCCTTGGTACTAGTGACGACACCGACACGAATTTATCAGTTTGTCGGGATTCTGGACAGGAGGTCCGACGAACCCGGGCGGGTCTTCTCCACGATCTTCGCGAAGTATCGGGAGACCGCACCAAGTAGGTCTCACACTAATCCAAAGAAACTGCTTGGTATTGACGTCCAGAAGAGATTGTGGAGTTGCCTGGCAACATCGACTACTCCGAGCTACATGTGTACGGCCCAAACGCAGATCAGGCATATTCATTACCAAAGATCGTCGCCTGGATGAACGGTGGGTCCCTGTCAATCAAGCACTGTTTGTTGTTTTTGACCGATTTGTGCCAGCGGCTGGTATCTACCATGGCACCCTGGCTTTTGACACAAGAACCGACGACTTGATTGACGGCGCTCAGCTTCTGCCATACCCGACTATCGTCTCCTCACCTTCGTTGTCACCCACACGAAAGAATGACGGCGTCAACAATGTGCCTGTATCGATGGCTTTGACCGAGTTTCACTTCCTGCTACTTTACCGTGATCGGGTGCTCGGCATATCCAACTTGAACGAACAGCTGGCATATGAAGAGCTGCTGCCCTTGGTAAGGCAACATTCGTGTGGTTGGTCCAGTCGAGCTCAGCCCGATTATCACGCAGAAACCGAACGAACAAGTCCGCGGCCTCACATCCGATCCTGTTCGGAAGACGTACTGGGTGTATACCGATCAAGCGATATGGGAAATCGGTGTCAGCAACGAGCATCGTGACGTCTGGAAGATCTATCTGGAACAGGGCAAGTTCGATGCCGCTCTCCAGTATGCGAATGTGGGTCCCTGGGTGCTGCTGTGTGAACTACAGCTGATATTCCGGCAGAGCGCTAGCCAAAGGGACCAGATCATGTCTGCTCAGGCCAAGGCGTACTTCAACGACGGCCGGTATTTCCAGGCGGCGCAATGCTATGCACAGTGCTCGGTGCCGTTTGAAGAGGTCACGCTCAAGTTCCTCGACGCTGGCGAGCGGGATGCTCTGCGGTCATATCTCATCTCTCGCCTTGAACGTACTCGCAAAACGGTAAGACGCCCTTGCCCGGCTGATCATGCATGCGCATTTGCTCATGTAATGTCCGTTCAGGATCTCTCTCAACGTATGATGCTAGCGACATGGTTGGTCGAGTTCTACCTCAGCAAATGCAACGAGTTGGACGACCTAGTCGCGTCCGAGTCTGTATCGCAAGATGTCGACAACCTCCTGGCAGAGCGTGCAATTCTTGAAGATGACCTCCGCCATTTCTTTGAAACGTACAAGGTACGCCATGACTTACCCGTTGCGGCGTAAAGCACGCTCATTGCAACGCGCTGTAGGCGAACCTCGACCCCCGTACTGTTTACGAGCTCATCCAAGGTCACGGACGAACCGACATGTACCTTCACTATGCAACCGTGATCGGCGACTTTGAGCGGGTAGTCGAGCACTGGGTCATGGAAGAAGAATGGACGAAGGCTATTGACGTGATCAACAGGCAGGCAAGCCGTTCACCTACATCCCTATCCGCACTACTTGCGTACTGAAGTCTTGCACAGTCAAACCTAGAACTCTACTACCGCTTCGCGCCGGTTCTCATGCGCCAAGCGCCCAAAGAGACCGTCGACTCATGGCTTCGACAACGGGCACTAGACCCGCTCCGCCTCGTCCCCGCCTTGCTCAGGCTTCAGCACGCACCGCGCGACCCTCTATCCCCGAACCACGCCGTGCGGTACCTGAACCACGTCATCTTCGAGCAAGGGAACACTTCGCCGACCATCCACAACCTCATGATCACCTTCTATGCATCCACCCCGCTGTCTTCGTCGGCCTCGGCGTCGACGTCGACGTCTCAGAACCACCCGGAAGACGATGGGCCGCTTCTGCGCTTCCTCTCCACTGCGCCGTCTGATCCGCTGACTGGGAAGCCCTACTACGACCTCGACTACGCCCTCCGGCTATGCAAACAAGGCGGCCGTACGCAGCCGTGCGTGCACATCTACTCGAAGATGGGCCTGTGGGAGAACAGCGTCGACCTCGCGCTGGAGAAGGGCGACTTGGAGCTCGCGAAGATCAACGCGGACATGCCGGAGGACGACGACCAGCTCCGCAAGAAGCTGTGGCTGAAGATTGCGAAGTATGTGGTCCAAGACAAGCAGGACATCAAGATGTGCGTCCGTCGGGCTCTACACCATGCGTGCATACACTGACATTGAGAACTAACGTTCGTCGTTGTTGTTGATAATGATGTCCACCGCAACAGGGCGATGCGCTTCCTCGAGAACACGGAGCTGCTCAAGATCGAGGACATCCTCCCGTTCTTCCCGGACTTTGTCGTGATCGACGACTTCAAGGAGGAGATCTGCACCGCGCTCGAGGGCTACTCGGCGCACATCGACGCGCTCAAGGCCGAGATGGACGAGGCGACGAAGAACGCGGAGGCGATCCGCCAGGACATCGCCGCGCTCCAGAAACGCTTCGTCACCCTCGACGCGCACGAGCGCTGCTCCTCGTGCGCCCTCCCGCTCATGGCCCGCCAGTTCTACGTCTTCCCGTGCCACCACACCTTCCATGCGGACTGCCTCATCGGATTGGTAAGTTGCCGTCACACTCACTTCTGCGTCCGGACCATAGTCACTTGTTTCTGGGAACCATTGTGAGAACTATGGAGCGCTGACGATGCTCGCAGACGAAGGAATTCCTCCCCGCCCATGCACTCCGGCGCATCCTCGCGCTCCAAACGGAGCTCATGAAGACGTCGCACACGACCGGGATTGACCGCAGCGCCATCGCGAACCCCTCACTCATCACAGGAGCAGGAGCACCCGGCCGACAACCCGCTTCCCAGCGCACCCTCCTCTCCACCAACCTGGCCGCCGCCGGCGGACGCAGTGGCGGCGCGGCGAACGGGTTCGGGCGAAGCGTGCTCTCGGCCGGGGACCGCCTGCGGGACCTGATCAGCCCTGACGCGCTCGCGAATCTCGTCACCGCACCCGCAGGCTGGATCCCGGGCATCGGACTCGGCAGCGGCGGCGGCGGGGGTGGTGGAGCGACGAAGCGAGATGCGGGCGAGAAGGACGCAGAGAAGGCGGAGCGGATGCGCAGGGAGCTCGAGGACGTGCTCGCTGCGAACTGCCCGATGTGCGAGAGCGTCGTGGCGGGGCTCGACAAGCCGTTCGTCCAGCCGGGCGAGGTTGACGCGAGTTGGGACCTATGACCTATGAGCTGCGCTTTGGACGGTGTGGCGCGTCTCGATGGGATGGGNTGCTTGTATCTACGTACGTGCATGAGCCTCGTCCGTGGCTTTTCAGTGGTGGCGCACGCGTATACCCCACGACTGTCGGTCTTACCGCTGCTAACGATGGTTTGATAGGTGATACACGGGGAGTATAAGGTATGGCATGTATGTCATTATCATCGCTGATCCCCTCTACCTACATACCCTAGAATTGCATCACGTAAAATGACATGCTCGGGCCCTTGAAGCCCTCGGACTGTTCTTAAGTTTACCGAGTCCCTTGATGAGAGATGATCCATTGAGGTACTGCGAACAGCTTCTTCTCGCTCTTGCGAGCCCCAGGCCGTCGGGGCTTCAATCCGTTGGCGAGATTCGAACGCGAGCAGGGCCGCAACACCCTAGCCGAACTTCATTGCGCGCCCCTTTGGCGTTCTGCCGCCGACGAAGACAATGATGGGACGAAATAGGCACGGCAAACGTCTGCGGGGAAGTTCCGATGGGTTGCGTAATGGAAGGCGGGRTGGAACACTGGCTCTGGGGGAGGGAGGGACGTCGACTGCGAGTGGGCGAGGCCGGCGGACGTCGTCGTCGACAGCCACGGTCTGTCAGATTCAGTGGTTGATTTTCTTGGTGCGGCCCATCTTGCGGCGGAGCCTGGCGGCCTTGCGTGCGCCCATCTGCAGATGGATTCCCAGAGCGAAGGGAAAGCGTCGAGCGTGAGCGGATCCGCATGGCAACGAACGACGGCGTGGTGAGCCGTGGCCGGGAATCTTGGGAGAGAGACGCACCTTTGCCTTCGCTTCCTCGAGTCTTTGCCGCTCTTCAGCAGCCTTCTTGCGTTCGAGGGTGATCTCTCTTCGCCTGTACGACCATCCCGCACATGTCAGACGATGCATGCATGCAGAAGTGCACAGCGTGGCGCGCTSCTRCTGYGTGTGCAGCGGCGGTGGGACGTACCGYTTGATCTCGTCCTGCTTTTCCTGCTTGAGCTCTGCCTGGAGTTTCTTGATGGCCTGCTCTTTCTTGGTCTTTTCCATGCGATCCTCCCACTTTTTCGTCTTTACGCCATCAGGGAGATGAGACCGCCTGTACAAGCGAGAAAAAATGAGGAGACGGTGGAAAGAAAGAGAAGGCGAAGGATATGCGTACACTGTGGCGGCTTTGGGTGCCTTCCATGCCTTGCCTGAGACACGACCTGCGGATGATTGTGCGAGAGGGACAACGGGGACGTCGCCAGCGGGTGTGTTGGTTGCCTGAGAGGGAGCAGAAGAAGACTCTGGCTGGGACATTTTCTGAGAGAAGAGATGGCTGGGATGGGAGACGGTAAGGCCCGAGATGAACGAGGAGGATGAGCGGACGAGTGGTCGAAGGCAGRYGGGCGCTTGWYAGAGACGCCGGAAGGAGTTTTTGGAGATGGGATCTGTGGATCGCGATCTGGSAGACACGTGTGGTGGGGAAGAGATCTTGATAGCAGACCGGCGGGATCATGACAACGTTTGGTGGCGCAGCGTTCGYCCTCCAACTCCTTGCTGCACTCGATTTGTTTCCGCTCATACAGACATCGGGGCGTGGTGGGCAGCATCTGCGCCAGGGATATCGTTCTGTGGTGGGAAGATGATAAGAAGGCTTGAGAGCGGTGTGTTGTRGGTGATGATATCATGAGCTGCCAGGGGAGAGGGACGGCGCTCATCTTGGAGATGACATGCATGTCCTCCCATCTGCATCTGCCTGCTGCCTTCCCCTGCCTTCTGAGTTCTCGCAGCGGCTCGCCCGTAGCCTCCGCCCATCTCTTCCCATATCTGGTCCCTTCCGCTTCCTCTCCATTCTTTCCTCCCACTCCCTCTTTTTYCGGGGAGGACTGCACWTTGCCTGCGTCGTCGCGTCAAGCGTACACAGTGCAGTGGTAGCGAGTGCGATATACGGTCGGTGGTCGTTAAGCAGGGTGCATATACCGAGGCTAAGCCGGGTATAGACAGAGTCTGAGCTCGGAGTCTGATGGGACAGAAGTTGAACGCGTTTGTCGACTCTCAGCTGGGGAAACGGAACCGAGTGTTTGTTGATCTGTATTTGTCGGAATCGACCTAAACTGCGTTCGTCTCTCGCCCAAGTCCCATCCCGCCCGCTCCTCTGGCTTTGGCCGCCTCTTCCTCCGCGATACGCTCCTTCCCCCTCTCTCTTTCTCTCTTCCTCCTCCCCGCCCCTCCCCGCCGCCCCGCCATCCTNCCCCGCGGTCGCACCCTGCGCCGTCTCATGAACGTCATGAACTCCCCCGTCCGATCTACGCGCTCGCGACGACCATGTCCGGCTCTTACTCGACCAGCGTGCCGCCCGCGCAGACCTCCATGGCCGTTTCCCCTCCCTCTCAGAGTTCTCAGACTCGCCCTCTGTATATAGCCATCCCCACTTCTCTCCACGCCCCTCAGACAGACCTACTCTCGACGGCAACGTTCAGCCCTTCCGCTTCCCCCAGAGTCCCAGACTCAATAGTTCTCCGCTATCCGAGCCTCGCTCTCCCATCTCCGATAGGGAGCGCCTTAACATCCCCACCGCAAGCAGCCTCGATCTCGACGACGACCCGAGGTCTTCTGCGGAATACAGCAGCCTCCACGACGATGATGGCTCTTCGCCGGAAGAAGAAGTCGACGACGAAGAGATACCCCGCATCAGTATGTACGGTCCCAAGATGCGCTTCCACTCGCCCGCACCTTGGGAAGAAGAAGGGGAAGAGCCTCCTCCTCGCGAGAGCGTAGACGACTCTTCGAAGCGTTCAAAGAAGAAATCCGATTCAGGCAAGAAAGGTTGGAGCTTGGCCAGGGGCACAGGCGAGCCGCGTCCCAGTACCGATTCTGCCCGTTCAGGCAGGCCTAAACAGTCATTTGAGACAACCTCCTCCAGCCTGTCCGCCACTGGTGCCCTCGCGTATGTTTCACGTCCTCTGTCTCTCTCTCTTCCTTGTCACGTTCAACTTACACATATACCCAGCGCGCTCGCACAGGCGTCCATGTCTTCCACATCCCTAGCCATCAACCCCTCACCGCAGTCCCTCCGCGACAAGCTGTCGCTCCCCCGCCTTCGCTCACGCACGCCGTCCAACGTCGGGCAGATGGACGCGCTCTCGATGTCCAGCGCCTCTCCAATTTCCCGCATGACATCCCCTGCGGACACAGATCTGGACGAGCGCTCCTTTGGACATTCCTCAACACGATCCGCGACGCCGCAATATGCAGAATACACCCACCCATATGCCAANCCCCGATCTTGTCCGTGTTGCGAGCGTTGATCCACCGCCGCCATCACCAGGGATACAGAGCACATTTGGCACACTCAGGTCGGACTCAAATGCGACGCTCACCGACACCACTCCGAGCAGCAGCATGTCTCAGTTCCGCTCGACGACCACCATGTCCATGACCCCGGGCACGTCGACAACTTCTGTCAACCCGAGCTTGAGCGACTCGACCTCCTCAACCAAAGTCGGCGGAAGAGGCATCTCTGGCCCCATGCCGGTCGACAAGTCGTCCCTTCCCCTTGCGGCTCTAAGCATGCTTAATGGTGGTGTACCTCAGTCTCCCGCTCTACAGTCGACTCCCATGAGCCCCGGCTCTCGAACACGCGAGCTGGCATCTCCCAGCATGCAAATGGGCGGCATCGCTGCGTGGCATGAAAGCAGTGGCGGTGCTCTCAAGCTCATCTCGTTGGAGGAGGCACAGGCACAGGCTAGGGAACGTTCGCGGAGCGCTACTGCTCATCCCGTCATCTCAAGCCCGTACGCGAGCTCCTCCAAGACGCAACTCCCTGATCCAGATTCGGACGGTTCGCAACGGACGACAGGGCGTGCACGGTCGACGAGTGCGGGTGCGGCCAAGAGCAGGCATCCGCCGCCTCCAATGCCATCCGGAGACTCAACATCGTCGGTAGGCAGTGGCCCCCACAAGCAAGTGGTACGAAAGAAGAGTGGGTTCATGCGGTTGTTCAATGGCAAAGACAGGGATCGCGTGTCACCGAGCTCGCCGCCGCCGCCAGTACCTCTGTTCTCAAGCGACGCCTTCGCGGCTAACTATATGCCACCAATGCCGCCGCCGCCGCCACCGTCACAGTACTCTAGGCCACGCCAGGGCTCAACGCACCGGGTCCCCGTTCCTTCGCTCTCCCCCAGCCTTCTCGGAGATTCTCCTACAGCATCCGCCCTGGCTCGTCGGGTTCTGGCTCTGGATCGGGCTCTGGGTCGGGATCCGGATCGTCGTCCGAATCGCCGCCCACGTCTGCGCCATCAAGCATCACTGTCACCGGGATGCGCGAGCAGCAGCAGCTGAGCGCGCGGCGCAAGGTCCCAGACCTCTCGATCGACACGTCCTCGCCGTCAATAGGGAACCTCAACGCGAAGGTGGTGTATAACGCGCCGCTGTCGGCGGGTGCGAATGACGTCTCGCACATGCACCACCTCACGCCGACAGTTGGTTCGCGTGCGGAGAAGGCGTCGAATGGCGTCGTGCCGTCCAGCGCACCGCCGAGCAAGACCGATTTTGTCGGCTTGAGCATACGCCCGGTGTCGACGCTGTTCAGCCGTGAGCTCAAGGAGCAGCTCGCTGTCGCGGACGACGCATCCCTCCGTACACGGCCCTCGCTCGAAGCTGACACCGGCACACCCACGACCGCTACGACGGCCGTCTCGCCCCTCAGCCCAGACTTTCCGAACACCAAAGCGCTAGGATACGGCCGCTCGAGCGACGAAAAGTCCGGCGGGCCCGTCATCGCGCAACAGGACGACCGGGACCAGTCGAGCGTCATCCAGGCGCTACAGGAGCAGATCCTCACCGCGCGCCGCGCGTGGCAGCGCCAGATCTGGGAACTCGAGGGCCAGGTGCGCGACCTCAAGGCGGAGGTCGAGGAGCTCCGCGCCGCGGATGGCAACGGCGAGTTCTGCGCTGCGTGTGGGCGCGGGGGCGCGCGCCGACCTGGGCCTGCGGAGGAGTGCAGGAACGTCGAGGAGCTCAAGCGGGCGGGCGTGAAGACGGGCGTTGTTAATCGGCCTCGTGCGCGCACGGGCGTTGGCTCGCGGTTTGCGAGCGGCACGTAGGCTGGCTTCGACTGCCCCTGGCTTGTCGACCTGTGCGGCCCTCACGTCTCCGAGACGTGAGTCGTTTATGCTCTTGCCTCTGCACGTTCGACGATTTTTCTTGGTGCACGTTATGTCGCGCTCCACTCTCATCCTACTATTTGTTCATCTCATCTTTGCCCTTGGTACATACTATGTTGGTTGTTTTATTTGCCCTTGTGGAATAGACCGACCCAGCCGGGTTGGAGGGACACTTGCCTCATTCACTCACTCACTCACTATCCATCCACCCATCCATCCATCCGTTCCATCCGCTTCGCTGTTCCACACCCAGTTCCCCCTTTTTTATTCCTATTTCTAATGTCCGTGTAATACTCTGCACATACGCCAGTACTCGGGTACTCGGGTTAGCCCACGCCCCCACACCAGCCACGCTCGTTCCTCTTGTTTCCACATTCCTCCGTCATCTCATGATCAACGACCCTCATCACTTTCGCTATCTCCCCCCCCCCTCCTCCATCTCTGTCTGTTTGTCTGTCTGTCTGCCTTGGCCCCCCACCCTATGTCGGCTTGTCAGCCCGTGTCTGTCTCTTCTCGTACCCGCTTGATCCTTTTGATATACCACACATACGTAGACTAGCCTGTATCTCCTAATGTGTCCCAGTACGTATACGCACCACGCGTTTGGTTTTGTCCGTCTCTCCCGAGCCCCGCCTCGTCGACTCCGCCGCATCGCACACAGATTTCGCTCATGATCACTAGTTCCGGATCCATCTGCAGCTTCGATCTCTTCTCCCACCCTCACCAGCCACGGCCGCGTAGCTTTCGCGGCACGACAACGCATCCAGAGGGCGTGTACGATGCATATGCACATACGCAGTACGTACTTGACGTGTTTCCCGCCGTCGTTTCTTGTTGTACTTGTACTTGCGGACTCGGGCGCGACGATCGTTCTCTGCAATGTGCATGTTTCTTTCGGGTTCGGGTCTGCAGCGTGCTGCGACCGCTCTATTCTCTCCCTATCATCTTGTGTGTGCTTCTTGCCAGGAATGTTGCATCACAGCGCATCAAACATTGGGCTGTCGAGCTTGAGTTGTGCGCTGATAGCAACGGTATCATGTTCGTACGAAAGCTCCTGAAGAATAATCATATACTACCTAAAGGAAAGTCCCAGACGGGGAAAATATGTGAGTGGTTTACATATCGTCGTCCGCACCGAGCAGCCAGCCTATGCCCTTCTGCAACACCCGCGAAGCCTGCTCCGAAACGACGTGCGCGCCGTCCGCCCTGCCCCTGCTCCCGCTCCTCGACCGCTCCGTCTCGTCGGACATGAACGACGACCGCCCTCGNCCCCCCGAAAGAGAACGGGATGTTCGCGGCGACGGAGCTGAACGCCTTACCGGCGAGCGCAGCTGCGTCGGGAGTGTGCGGGATGTGGAGGTCGGGCATTTGCATGCTCTGCAGCCGGCTGGCCAGCGACGCGACCGCGTCCGCCCCAGTGAGGCGCTGCCGGGGCGCGCTCACTCGCCGTGCGCCGCGCTTCCTGGATGCGAGAGCTCGCGGCGCCGCTCGAGATCGTCTTGCTCGGCTGGGCGCCATGCGGYGAGGACGTCGGGCAGCTTCTCGGYGGGGCAGAACTCGAGCGCGCGACCAA
This sequence comes from Trametes cubensis, assembly GCA_029747595.1. Classification (NCBI taxonomy): domain Eukaryota; kingdom Fungi; phylum Basidiomycota; class Agaricomycetes; order Polyporales; family Polyporaceae; genus Trametes; species Trametes cubensis. The sequence continues at coordinate 52,041 of JAPEVG010000187.1, forward strand.
GCAGMGCGAGCTTCCTCTGCCCGTCCGGGAGGTCAGGRTGYCGCCCGAGCTGGAAGCACGTCAGCCAGCACACTTCACTTGCTTCGAGGATGTGCGGTGCGTCAGATCCGAGCGGGTGYGAGGAGCGCAGGAGGAGGACGGTGTTGACCATSCGYTCGCTCGTCTCGTACGCGCGCTCAAAGTCGTCCGCCTGGAGCGCGGTCTCGGCGAGCATGGCGAGCGTCTTGACCTCGGCGACRACGTCGTTGCGGAAGCCGAGCTTGTGGACGAGGTCGAGGATGACCTCCGTGTGCTTGTAGGCGTCGTTGTTGCTGGAGAGCACGCGGGAGACCAGCGAGAGGCGGTCCTTCGTGAGACGGATCTCGATGGGGGAGATGGGTATACCGGGACGGGACATTAGGTTGAACGAGCATAGACGGGAGGTGGCTTCGATGAACTCTTTCTCTTGGATGATCCGGTCCGAGGGAGCTGGGACGTCGAGACTTTGGRCGGGGTTCTCATCAATGGGAACACCAGTCGGAGAGGAGGYWGGGCACGTACCAATCGTAGGCCTGCTTCATGTCTCCGAAGTGGTAGTTGCCCGATGTCGCGTTGTCGTAGAACTCCTGCGAGCAAGAYAGACAGATGTCCTCAATCACCTGTTGGTCTAGGGACAGCTGCACGCTCGATGASCGTAGCAGCTTCTTGGCGATGTCAAAGTCTAAACGGTGGCGAGTCAGGGGCAAGAAYCGACCAAGATTCCAAGAGAATGTCACTCACTGCCAGTGCTCAGAAGCCCGCTGAAGAAKATGCGTATAATGTCATCTCTMGACAGCAAGCAGAACGCGCTCCTTGATCCGCTCTCCCCTGAACCGCACAAYTTCARCATGTCYTCRAGTAGCCATTCCCAGTCTTCCTGCGTGTCRAGCTTGTCATCKGCCGCGTTAGCACGTCGWGCCATCCGATTTGCCCGTGCGCGYTGTTCGGAAATATTTGTGTTGCTCTGCAGGAACCATCGTAACGGRGCAGGCACGCTCCAGCGCGCCAAGATTTCTCCCGACTCYAGGTGGACATCCAAGACGTCTAGAGCACGAGATAGCGAGGTCGTGGGCAGWGGCTTGAAGAAAATGAGCAGATCGGAGGGCGTCGCGCGGGGCCGGTTGGTAGAAGGTGTGACGAAGGCYCCTAGGGACGTTATGGTGGTATCTGCTTCGTCCGCCTCGTCTGCGTCCTCCTCAGGAGTATCCCAARCGGGAAGGCACTCAAAGACTCTATTCATAGTGGGCCATTCGTCGATGCTGTCGCTCCCATAGAGGCATGCGAGCGCGAGGCGCGCCATATCTTCGTCATCCTTGATGATGCGTTGACCTTGAGGATACGTGGGTTTGGAGGCCTCGAATATTGCGGCAACAATGCCTAACGGTGCGTTCAGGATGTAGTCGTAGAGCAGACGGGTAGCGAGGGTAGGGTCGGGATGTCCGGCGCGTTCCGCGCGTGACTCCAGGACGAACAGATAGGGCATGACGAGCCTTTGAATGTCATGCGCGACCCTGTCTTCTGTAGTATGCGCGAGGTACGCACGGATCACGTCGACCGGGTCCATCGACTGCCACCTCTCGAGTGACCAGTCTTCCGCCGCACTGTCCTCGGCTTGCGGAGCGTCGTAAACCAAGCGAGCGATCAGAGTGAGGTCTTCTCCAACCTCGTCTAGGTCGGGCACCCCTTGGGAGGCTGCATGTTGAACCAGAGCTAGCGCCGCATCGACCATACCTGTGGATGCCAGGACATAGTCTATTCGCTGGAGGTACCATGACGATAGTTTGGATGCAGAGAGTGGTTCCAGTTGGGCAGGGAAATAGGATGAATCGCCMACAGGAGTATACGTGGGTAGAGGAACCCCACACTCCTCCAGAGCCCGAACGCACTCGGATGTCTCCGTGAAGTCAGGCTCCTCTCTCCAAGGTGAGGGCGACGGCCTTAACTCCTTGTCCTCAGAGGCGTCGTAGGATGGCAATAGGTCTCGGTAGTCGGCAGCCAGCGCGTACTCAGGTATGCAGTCCAGGATGGCGAAGCGGAACGGCCAGACCACGGTACCATGTCGTTGCATGAGTATTCGGAGAGCGGCAAAGTGCTCCTGCGAAGCCAAAAGGCATGCCGTGTCGACTAATTCCGAAGTGAGGAGGGTGGAGAGTGGTATTGGAGGCTTTCCAGCTCGTTTCGGTTCTTGTGATTGAGAGGGTTCGTCTCCACCGTCCGCCCAAGGGTCGTCCTCCCACTCTGCATCAATGGCATCCTCCTCGTCCTCGTCTACAACCGGGGCCTCCTTGCAGATCTCAACAAACGTGTTCAAGCGGTCGAGTCGCTCGAACAGAATGGCGCGAATCCGGCAAAGTTGCGCATCGGCGGTCTCGTCGGCGAAGTATGAGATGAGCGAGGCATGGCGCGAGCGGCCGTCAGAATTGTCCACAGGGCTGTCGTCTTCCAACTCCTCTACACCAGTCGACGATGACCTCCCGCCGCGTGAAGCGACGCGCTTCGCGCGCGAAGATGCGGACTCCGACCTCTCTAGTCCCAGGTCGATGAGTGACCTCTGGACAACCGCATCATCCAGTACCCGGTCGAAACAAGCAGCAGCCACCCAGAGGTCGTCATGTATAGGCTTCAGCAGTTGTTCTACATTGTCCAGAGAGAGATCATTGTCAGGAATAGCTGTCCACTGGGTAGCGAGATCTGGAGGAAGGGAGGTCGTGGCGGTCGACATATTCGAGAGGCGGGGACACGTGCAGACGTGCGCGAACACCGTCTATGACGTGGGCGGCAGCTCGACGCGCCTATGTCCCTGCGGCAGCATTCACACAACGTTCATCGCGAGAGACTCGACAACACACAGTCCTAATATTCTACCAAAAACAGATNGTACAGANGGGACCATCCGAGCAGATACATGACAACCAGCAAGATGAGAACGTCTCCTATGCAACGCAGGCACGTCTGGCGAGCCCTGATCGCGGCCGAGCACTTCATATCCGCGTCAAGTCATCTCTCCAGATGCCCTCAGCAGGAGCCAGATTTCATCAGAAGAGCGTTTCCTATACACAGGATTAGTGTAAGAGCGGAAATTTTCGTACTTCATGTTTTACTTACCTCGTCACGGAGGTACTCTCCAACATCACTGGTAGAACAATTATTAGTCGAGATGTGTGCAAGTAAACATGCCGGGAAACGTACGCCTGATGGAAGACAATAATTGCTGTTGGATCTAGTTTGCGAGTATCCACTGTCGACCTTGCGGTGACACCGAAGCCCTGTGTGGTCACAGTGGTCAGTTTGAGCTGAGCATGCAGACGTAGATTGTGCGTATGTACCAATGGTATATCATTCATACTGAAGACAACTACTCCCTGGTGTTCGGGTGTATCCTCCGTGATTCGTCCAAGGTGTGCTTTGAGGACATGGTTTCCATAGAGGAAGGGCATTTCGCCGTTCGGCTTTATCCAGACCTACGACCCGGTGAGACGAATCATAGTGGACAATGGTTTCCTAACTGTACCTTGTACTTGGCATATTGCGCAAGGTAGTCGAGGGCGGTGATGTGCAGCTTGAATTTGCCGCTTTTTGTGAATTTGCCGAAGCAGGTCCCCAAGCTTACGAGGTTTGGTCTCGCGACGGAAATGGCCAGACGCATGGACGACTCAGAGACGTAGAACACACGGTCTTTCTGAAGACGGAAACAATGCGGTTCATCTTGTCGGTCGATGAGGTGTACAATATTCTTGCCCTAGTGCAGAAAGGAATTCCGGTTGTCAAAACTTATGGCACTTTGCGAGCGAGGGGGTGCTCACGATGTAGTTGGCCAGCTTTGCAAACACAGCCTTGCTCTCTTCTTCCGTAAGCGGACGCATACTGATTCCAGGCCAGGTATCAAGAACAAGACTGAGAAAGCAGGTAGGAGTGCTGGAGTGAGCCCGAGGACGCAGCTGAAGCCTTGGACGAGTGTTTGTGAAGCGCTCGTCCAAAAAGCAGCAGATTCCGATCTCACCGACCACGTGGACGATCAACCTCACTGGGGAAGCCGGCACGGTAGCCGAGGTCAGTGTGCTTGGCCTACTTGGCCAGTTTCCGAGTCTCTCGTCCGACCTCGCCTTGACTCCCACCGTCATCCTCATCCATGTCTGTTCGAAGCATACAACCAGGCCATGGTCGTATTGTCGTGCGCAATGACGGTTTCTCGAATGTCTTCTCAGAGCTCTCGGCTGCCTATCCATTGAAGCTGCTCTCACCGCAACTTTCATCAAGTAACGTCTCCGTCGTGTATATGTTAAGCTACGGCGGCGGACTGGTAGGCGGGGATCAAATTCAGATGGATGTTGAAGTCTTGCATGGTGCCCATTTGGCATTGCTCTCTCAGGTGATTGGACATATCGACAGCTTTCGCGCATCTTGTGAAACGGGACGATGCGCCAGGGCTCCACGAAAGTGTTCAAGACGCGTCCCGGCCAGAGACTCTCTGCGCGGACGGAATCAAATTTGACCACCAGGCAGAGGCTTCAAGTTCATGTATCGTCGAAGAGTGCCCTTTTCCTCCTGCCAGACCCTGTCACTTGCTTCTCCGCCGCAAGATATCACCAAACGCAGGTCTTTCGTCTCGCCAAGGATTCCTCAGCTGTCCTTCTTGATTGGGTTACTTCCGGGCGCAAATCCCTTGGAGAAGATTGGGCGTTCTCAAGATACTACAGCGTGAACGAGGTCTGGATTGACGACCAGAGAATCGCTAGGGACGCGACACTACTCGAGGAACGGGATGACCAGGGCTCCCTGACCCCTCGAACACTCGCTGAAACTCTTGCACCATACTCGTGCTATGCCACCGTCATAATGTATGGAGAGCTCGTTGAGAATACCTGTCGAAATCTCGCTGCAGCGTACAGCGCTATCACGGTCTTCAAGCAGCACGCGCCGCCCTCACTCATCTGGTCTCTCAGCACGATCTGTGACGGAAAAGGATGCATAGTGCGAGTTGCGGCGAAGGAGACGGAGGACGTCAAGAACTGGCTTGGGAAGGCGCTGGTGGATTTCGAAGGCGTTCTTGGCGTCGATGTCTTCAGGCGCACGTTCTCGTGAGAGATGCAGAGTGATGAGGATCTCTTACCTCAAGCTCCCAGAACCATAGCTCCTGAGGCCACGAGTTTGTCTGGTGAGTCATTATACGCCTCCTGCCACTGGTCCTGTGCATACTATGATGACAGCTTTGGCATTGTGTATCTGGCAGGTCGACAAGTGGTGACAGTCGCCGCAGCCCGATGCACATAACGGCGGCGAAGACCACATCCTCATATCGTCGACGTAGAGGGTATAGGTCAGGGTGGCATCCCCCTTCGACTGCAGAGACAAGCTGGCCGCCGTGGCATGCAAAGAGGAGCTCCAGGAGGATACAGGTTCCCTTGCTATCGCAGATGCTGCCGTGAGTGAATGGACAGAAAGAACAGTGCGGGGGGGGGGCGTCGATGAAGAGTTTAACATATCTCTGGTACGCTTATCTAGGGACGGGATCATATCGCGCTGTGGGGTTCTCGTGTCTTAGGTTCTCGCTTAGATATGTGGGCCCACGCTTGTCATGCCGTCAGCCGTCCTGGTAAATAGAACTCCATCCGTTCAAGTGACCACTGTGCGATACATATATGACCATGGCGCTGGGCTAACCCGGGATGCACGGCGAGTATCTCAGGTAAACCCCTTCCGTGCCGGTCTTGCTCGTGACATTATATAGCGCAGTCGGCTCACCAATCCACACAGCTCTCCTTGCACCTTTGAGCAGCATCACCATGTCTCTGGAAACTACATCGCAGAAGGAGTACAAGGATCTCGAGACGGTCATTGTACAGGATGCAGAGAACGTCTATCGGCCAGACGTCGATACTTCGGCGATTGACGAGCGAAAGCTCATGCGCAGAATAGACTGGCATGTGGTGCCGTGGCTCGCGGTGCTGTACCTTCTCAACTTCTTGGACCGCGGCAACATCGGCAACGCCAAAGTGAGTTTTCTCTCTCGCCTATGAGGTTATTTGGAGAGCTCATCATGTGGGATGCTCTCAGTTGTACCATATGACCGATGACCTACACATCACCGACAAGCAATATCTTGTGGCTTTGACCGTCTTCTTCTTTCCGTATTCACTGTTCGAGGTATGTTGTCATCTGCCACAGTATCAGCACATGAGCTCTGACAGTCGTACCAGCCTCCCAGCAATGTTGCTTTGAAGAAACTCCGTCCTTCAATATGGCTGTCATTCATCATGCTTGTATGGGGAATTGCTATGGTGAGCCCTACACAGCCGAAGTCATGCCAGGAAACCATCGTAACGGAATTTGCAGACCCTCCACGGCGTAGTCACGAATTATGCTGGCTTAGTTGGTTCGTACCAAGCCGTCACGACCAATGTACGATTGTTGACGCTTTCCAAGGACTCCGAGTTTTGCTCGGGCTAGCGGAGGCGGGATTATATCCTGGTGTGGTATTCTATCTGTCGTGGTACGCATGCAGTCGAATGTGCTACCGGTCCTAGTGATTGACCATACAACCTCTCAGCTGGTATAAACGCAACGAACTTGGCACGCGCGTCGGGGTGTTCTTCTCGTCAGCAACGATTGCAGGAGCATTTAGTACGCGTATAGCTTCGGAACCGTCAGATGTGAGATATTAACAGAACTATTTTGCTCGCAGGTGGACTCCTTGCAGCCGCGATCCACAATATGGACGGGGTGGGTGGAAAGCCTGGGTGGGCATGGATTTTCATCCTCGAAGGGCTTGTCACGGTCCTCTGCGCCATTGCATCGTTCTTCATCTTGTCTGACTTCCCTGATACTGCCAAGTTCCTCACCGAAACTGAACGTAGGTCTTGATGTTCATCTCTTGCATTGGGTTGGTGATTGATGGTAGACCCACAGGTGTTTGGGTGGTTCGTCGCTTGCAGGCGGACATGAAGTTCAGTGCCGGCGGGGAGAGGTTCAAGATGAAATATGTGTGGCAAAGTCTCGCGGATTGGAAGACGTGGCTTGCGAGTGAGTCCCATCTGTCTCGACTCCGTTGTGACGTACTGATGGTTGCGTAGTGGGAATCTATATGGGCTTGTGAGCATTTTCCTGGTCGGAACGTAGGGTGCCTATTCACGTCACCTCTGCAGCGATGGTCCACTGTTTGCCTTCTCGCTCTTCACGCCCACCATTATCAATCAGCTAGGCTTCCAGGCTACGGCGGCGAACCTCCTTTCGGTGCCCGTGTACGCATGGGCATGTATCATGACGGTCGCCATCGGGTTCATCGGCGATCGAGTGAAGACCCGTGCTTGGGTCAATCTGTACGTGTATCCTATCTTGACTGTCGATGTCGTCTGCTTACAGTACTCCAGGGGCCTCTTCGGTAGCGGTGAGCTGGGCTTTTCGTCATATACATGAGAACGTATAGCCAATGCTTCGGCAGGCCTTGTGGGCTATATCATTCTGATATGTTCCACCAACCCGTCATTGTCGTATTTCGCTGTATATCTCGCTGCTTCGTGAGTGTGCTGGTAATTCGTCGGTTTGGCTTCCCTGACTGACCTTCACGATCATCAGTTCAATATACCCTACCATTCGTACGTGCCATTGGATCTTCAATACATCCATCAGTAGAAGCTGACACGATAGACTCAAATTCTGAGCAGCTAATTCCGTGTAAGCTCTACAACCCGGTTCATTGCACCCCTTCCCGTACATTGACCCAACCGTACTAGTGCTTGGGTCTCGAGCAATGTTGAAGGCTCGTACAAGCGTAGCGCTGTCCTTGGCATGGCTATTGGCTGGGGCAACCTGAACGGCGCCGTAACCTCGAATGTGGTGCGTCCGTTGAGCATGCTCGAGCATCTGTGAACGCCCCAGAGTTAACCTATACTTCCATAGTACCGTTCTGTGGACAAACCCTGGTACAGGCTCGGTCATGGCATCGTCCTCGCTTACATCGCCATCGGCTGGATTTGCTCGTTGGCGCTCTACATTCATCTCAGACGAGAAAACGCCGCCAAGGAAAGAGGGGAGCGGGACGAAGTGATCGACGGCGTGGATAACAAGAATGCGCGAGAGGAGAATGGGCACTTTGAGAGTATCGAAGCCGCCAGGATGGAGAAGGGCGACCATTGGAGTGGGTTCCGGTACTCGCTATGACGGAGGAACTGCAACGTCCGAGATTTTGTTGTGACTTGTCGCAGACCTGTCGGCGTACCACTGACCCATGGGTGGATTATTATCATGAGTAGTGTTCAGTGGATGTAGGATAGATACAATGATGTGTACAAGCTATCGCGTGCGGTATGATAGGTCCAACGTGAAAGCCCAAGGATTAGATCAGAAGCCGCTGCATCATGCGTGATATGCCCAGGAAACTATAGATGCGAGTCATCTAACCGCTTCGCCGCCGGCGCGGGGGTCGCCTCGGAGCTCTCGGCCGTCTCTAGTGGTGGAGGTGCGCTGCGCTCCTGGCTGTTCTCCTCAAGCCACTTGTCCATCGCATCCTTGCGGTTCGCAAACGGTCGAGGGCCGAGGAGGGCAATCATGTCCTCACTGCACAACGATGTGTGTGAGCTAATGACATAGTACAGACATCAGACCAGTACTGACCGAGTGATGACCTCCTTCTCTAGGAGCAACTTCGCGACCTTCTCAACGTCATCCTTGTGCTTCGTCAGGAGCTCCGTTGTCCGTTGGTGCGCTTGGCTAAGGGTACTCTTCATGAGTCGTGCACATAGCATATCCAAAAGTTATGCACTCACATGATCATCTTCCTGACCTCCTCATCCAGCATCTCCGCAGTCTTCTCGCTGAAGGGCTTGACAAGCGACTCCTGCGTCGCGTTCGCACCACCGTAGCTGACAGGGCCGACAACGTCGTTCATGCCGTAGTTCGCGACTGCTTCGAAGGCGATCTTGGTAATCTTCTGGAGATCATCCTGGGCACCAGTAGTAACATTCTCGTGACCGAAGAAAATCTCCTCAGATACACGGCCACCCAGGGTCATGCATATCCGGTCGAGCATTTGGGGCGTCGAAAGCAAGTAGCGATCAGGGGGGAGGTACTGTAGGGTATGATTAGCCGGGGTGCTCTTGCAGGGAATGCGTAGAGATGCTCACCTTGGCATAACCGAGAGCGCCAACACCGCGGGGGATGATGCTGACCTTCAGGAGAGGATCTGCGTGCTCGAGGAACCAACCACAGATAGCATGGCCCGCCTCGTGGTACGCAACCGTCTTCTTCTCCTCAGGACTCAGCAGCCTGCTCTTCCTCTCCAGACCGACGATGACACGCTCGATAGCCGCCTCGAAGTCATCCTCGGTAACCGCATCGTGACCGACGCGCGCCGCATGCAACGCCGCCTCATTACAGACGTTTGCGACGTCGGCACCCGAGAAGCCGGGAGTGAGCACCGCAAGCTTCTCAGCGAACCTCTCCCGATCGGGAAGGGTCGGTGAGAGGCGTAGGGGCTTGAGGTGGACCAGGAAGATACCCTTGCGACCCACGACATCCGGACGGTCGATGGCAATGTGCCTGTCGAAACGACCGGGACGCATGAGCGCGGGGTCAAGCACATCCGGTCGGTTCGTGCCCGCCAGGACGACGACATGCTCTTGCGTGCCGAAGCCGTCCATCTCGACCAGGAGCTGGTTGAGCGTCTGTTCACGCTCGTCGTTTCCGCCGAAGCCCTTGCCTTTGCCACGAGCCTTGCCGATAGCGTCGATTTCGTCAATGAAGATGATCGAGGGCGCGTTCTTCTTTGCCATCGCGAAGAGGTCGCGCACACGAGACGAACCAACACCGACAAACAGCTCCACAAACTCGGAACCAGACACAGAGTAGAAGGGGACGCCTGCCTCGCCTGCGGTGGCCTTGGCCAAAAGAGTCTTACCCGTACCGGGGGGACCGGAGAGGATAGCACCGCGAGGGATCTTCGCGCCGAGTCGCTCGTACTTCGAGGGATCCTTGAGGAAAGATACGAACTCCATGATCTCGACTTTCGCCTCGTCCATGCCGGCAATGTCGGCAAAACGCACCCTGACGTCCGTTTCGTTGTTGAACATGCGGGCCTTGGACTTGCCAACGCTGAAGATGCCTCCGCCGCCGCCACCAGCGCCACCAGCACGTCTTGACAGCCAGATCATGATACCAGCGAAGAGTAGGGTAGGACCGAAACTGAGCAGGTAGTTGAAGGTGGATACCTCTTCATGGTAGTAGACGGGTATGCGCTCGTGAGAAGGAATACCAAGCTCGTTCTGCGCCTCATCAAGCTTCCGCTCGAACGCCTCTACTGAGCCGATCGAGAAGAAGTACTCCCCACCGCCGTTGGGCGACGTCGGGTACATGGTTCCGGTCGCATTTGAGTGCAGCTTGACACGGACCTTCGTGCGGTTCACGACCGTAAGGCTGTCGACGAGGCCCTTGTCCAAGAATGCCGTGCGGAATTCCTGCCAGGTGATTTCGCGGGAAGAGGGATAGGACGAAGAGGAGAGCGCGAAGAATATCGCAGCGGTCGTCGCCAGGAGAGCAAGTTGGTTCGGGTTGAACGAGTTGTTGTTCTGATTCTCCTGCTTATTCCGCCTGTCGTTAGGTTTCTCCTGCTTGGGCTCCTTCTGTCCCTGCTCTTTCTGGCCGGACGCAGACTCCTTCTGCGCCTGCCGCTGCTGGTGGTACCGCTGGAAAAAGCCTTCGAGTGCCTTCAATGGCTCTTCCTTCGCCTGCTCCTCCTTCCCTTGCACCTCCTTGTTCTCCTTCTGGCCGTCCGAAGGAGGCTTGTCGTCGCTCGGGGGCTTCTGGTCTGGAGTCGGTGTCGGGTGGTTGTTGTCTGAGGGCGTAGCATACGTGCGCGCGAGCCTCACTGCACTGAAGGCGGGCACAGCCCGTCGCCTTGCGAGCGCAGCGGCGCGGAAAGAGCGAGAGAGCATGGGGGACGAAAGCAAGAAGTGTGGTGAGCCGGGCTGAGCAGGCTGGGCCGGCCTTGGATGCACTCTTTCCACGCAATCGCACCAGATCCTACACGGAGCGGCAGCGGGATGACAAACTGGACCCCTAGCCTAGGGTTTATACACCCGTATGCCGCACATGATCGTAATCCTGCCGTTCTCCGGCGGCACCGTGGCGCCCAGTCTCAAACGCTCGCTCGCCGCCATTTGGATTGCCGGACGCGGGGTTTCGTCAGAAGTTCAAGCAGGGTGTGTCATATTTCATTCGTTTACACTACATTATACATGCACCGCACAAATGTCATTTTAGCTGACTACTTGTGCATGCGGCCGTCGATGATATAGTCTGGCCAAGGAGCAGTGTAGTTCGCATAGCAGTCATAGTCGAAGTCGACCTCCGCAATGCGCTGCTTCATGCCCTTCACAAAGTCATCAACGAGGCACAGGCCGTCCTTGCTGTCGGAGCAGTGCGTAACACCAGTGAGAGGAACGACACCATCGTTGAGCAGGAAGCGGATGTACGACTCCTTCTTGTGCGACTTGTCCTTGGCCGGGCACGACAGTACCTGACCGACCAAGTTCGAGGCGAAGGGCGTGATGTGCTGACCAGTGTAGGTCTGGCATGCATTCGGTCAGATGCTATATACATAGAATTGAGCGGACCGAGCGGGAGACTGACCTGGTGTTTGGGGATGTGATCTACGGGCAGCGGGCCGTTCGCAGCCATAGTCGTGAAGTTCAGAGCAACCAGGACTATGAGCGGTTGAACATCAGTATGATAGATCCATAGAAGACCAGCATGTGACGATACTCACTAACTGAGATGACGGTATCGTGGGTGGCATCCACGAAGATCGGCTGGTTGAGTGGGAATGTTACATTACTGCCATCGAGGGTACCGTTGAGGCTCGTGCTGAACTCCGTGAGTGGGGTCTGAGTCAAACGCGCCACGAGCTCCTGAACGTAGCCGATTCCCTGCGCCGCTGAAGCAGGGTTTCCGGGTCCAAAACTGTACCAGAGCTCGAGGTCTGCAAAATGATCAGTCATTGTTAGCTGAGAGCTAGGTCTGAATATTGGGCGCTTACCAAATGCGTATTCGTAGCCCTTCCACTCGTCTTCTGTGAACAGTTCGCAGAACGCAGAGTAGCCGAGGGCGACAGTCTCATAGGCGCACAGGTCTTGCATAGAGCGCACGTCAGAAGCATCGAGCTCCACACCCTTGAGGTATCGCTGTAGACGAGGCACCGTGTCCTTCAAGTAGATAGGCGTCCAGTTGCCAGAAGCCAGGTAACCGATGTTCTCAATGTCGTTATTGGCATTGGGGCAGGTCGTCCAAGGCGCCAGAGTGTTGTTGAAGCCATCATCCTCGATGATGATCAACTGGTGGTATGAATCCTGATACTGTTGCACTCCGAAGAATCCTGCTGCAAAGTTCAGACTATGAATAGGTGAGTCAGTCTGCTTGAGAAATCAGAAAGACTTTCTTACGCAGAATCCACCATACGAGCTGATATACACAAATTAGCAAGAAGCGATAGTGTTTCATGCCAGAGTCTCACCTTCCGAAGTGGTACGGAAGACGGGAAGGTCTGTGAAACCATTGAGTAGGTGCCCGTACTTGACCCTGAATGCGATGCCCAGGTCGAAGCTGAGAATTCCATGCAAACATCAGTCCAGATCAGACGCGGGAGAACGCGATCTCTTACAGCTGTTGGCGACCAAACGGAGTTAGCAGCTCGGCGCCCAACTTGTAGGTCCATGTGTTCAAGAACTCGAGAGGGCCGGAAGCGCTGAACCCAGTCTTGGACGTAGCTGCCGCATGAAGCTTGGCCGAAAACTCGCTGGGTCCCGAGCCCGACGTGGGGTATCTCGCACCGTGCCGGTGCAGAAGGTGCACCTGGGTCAGCTCGCAGCCCGACGGCACGGTCGCGTCGGCATCAATGCCCCACTTGTTTCCGACGGAAAACCACGGAGACAGGTTGCCCCATGACCTGACGGGGTCGAAGGCAGGCTTCCCGATGGGACTCTGCACCTCAACGGGATCGATAAGAGGGTATACGTCCTCTTTCACAGGTGCAGCCGGCGCTGTCGCGACGAGCATCGGCTCATCCCCCGCTACATTGGTGATCGCAATTAGCAAAGTATAACAGGTACGATGATGAACTAGACGTACTGGGGGTTGGGCCGGCATGACCGACTTCCGCAGGTCCAGGGAAGTACGAGTCCACAGCGGTATTGGTCGCGCCGGGAGGCGGGAAGACGGCAGTGGAGGTTGCCCCCGCATACGTCGAACCCTTAAATGGGCTAGCCAGCACCACGGATGCGCTGCAGAACGCGAGCAACAGATGAATAGGGAACGCCATCGGGTCTCTCAGGGAGCGAGTGGGAGGCCAGTCAAGCTCAGACGGGCGACGGGGCATGGCTCATCAGCACAGGCTGTATTTATACGAAGCGTTGAATTGTACGACATCATTGTGCGCGCGGTTGGGTACGTAGTGCCGCGCATTAGCCGAGGGAAGGCAAGAGACGGACCTCTGGGGTTGCGAATTCGTGAGCACATGGGTGTCCAGGAGAAACGTGCCGGTGATTGGGCGGGCAAAGGGTTGTTGGATTATACCCTGCGATCAGAATTGGTGTCGCTGATGACGATTACGGGTGAGGTGAACAAGAGACCGTGCACGCCCTCGCGAACGAACGGTCGAGCTCCAACCGCATCCGACGTTCACGGTTGAATTCAGGACATCGGTGCATCTGCACAAGCGCCCATCTGCGCTAGGCTGTTTCTGCCACCAATTCGGGTTAGGGTTCTGTACTTCGCTGCCAGTGTGGGGCATAACCTTGACCTCGACCTGGTAGAGCACTGTTCTATCTGCTTGGCTTGAATCTCTCACCTGCTCCTGGATCTGTAGTCTGGGCCGACGTTGGATTGCTCAATGTACACGACGGCAGCCGTAGCCTGTTTGCATGGCGCCACTCCTTCTCTCAAGGCACTCTCTTCTCCGGTCCTTTCCGTTCCCCCAACTCCCTCGCACCTCTCGCGCTCGGTATCATGACTATATCCGTATTTGCACCCCAGGTGATCCCATCTCGCCTCTCAGACATGACTCCGCTCTAAAACCCTAGGACCTACAGGGGGGACTGCTCGCTTGCCTCTCAATAACCCCAACTTCATTGGCGTAGCCTCCTCTAGAGGCGAGCGCAGGTGTGTCAATCTCTCATCCACCGCCTCGTGCCGTTCCTGCACAGTATCTCATCTATTTCTGCACTAGCCATCAGGAGGATTTCTCCGCCTACGCCGGCCTGTCTCTCGACCCTGCTGAGCTTGCCCTGTCTATCAAAAAAGCGCATGGTGTCGATTGGGACCCCTCAACCCTACCTCCGTCAATCGCACGACAGGTGCTATTCGTAGGAATCTACGACGGCCACGGTGGTTCCACCGTCTCCCAATTCCTCCGTCAAGAGCTCCACGGTCTCTTTGAAAACGTCCATAAGTCTCAGATACCTGAGCTGTACGCATGGACGAAAGAGCTTGGTGGCTACTTCAGACGTTTCAACGGCGGTGTGCTGGCGCCTTGGATCGACCCCGACTCGCCTGATTTCCAGCAAGAACTCGACCTAGAGGCGCGCGCCACGCTCGCTTTCTTCGAGGTACAGGATGTGGCAACGTGCTGCGATCTCTGTCGTCTGCTAATTGACGTTGGGCATGCAGGTCGACAAGATTCTGTCACAAGAGAAGGAGTCGAAGGAGTGTGGCGCCACCGCGTCTGTTGTGCTTCTGAAGTCCCTTGACAATCCACCTTCTGGCTTCTTCCAGGCGGAAAGAGTCGCGTTGACCGTCGCCCATGTGGGGTAGGTTCTCACCGAATCCTTGTCTTGAACGACATGAAACTGAACTTAGTGTTTAGAGATACGCGAGTACTACTCACGTCTACCGACGGCGGCAAAGTTGTCCCCATGACGGAGACCCATCACGCTGAGGCGCGTGTTGAGTCTATACGTCTTCGCCGTATGGTGGGCGCTCTGACCACCGATTCTTTTGGCGAGGTCCGGTAAGTTGACTGCCACCTCCGATCCTGAAGCGATTCGCTGATCGCCCACTATAGTTGGATGGGCGCGCTCGCCAATACTCGATGGTAAGCTAGCTTCCTCCAACTCTCACAAAGAGCTTTCCGTACCTTATTTCCGCAGCCTAGGTGACCTCAAATTCAAACCGTTCGGCGTGACGCCAGAACCAGAGGTCCGGAACATCCTCCTAGAAGGTACCATCGCACGAACGTTCGTTAAATTTTCGCACGTCACCCGCTCATAATGTTTCTTTGGCAAGGTCCCAAGTGGTCACACATAACTCTACTTTCCGATGGTGTCTCCTCTGTCGTCTCAGACGAGGAGATATCCGACCTCGCGAGAGGCGCGCTCAGCCCAAAGCATGCCGCGGAACGTATCCTTAATTTCGCAGAGGATATGGGCGGGGACGACAATATGACGGCCGTCATTGTCCCGCTCGCGGGTTGGGGGCACATCACAGGCCCGGACAAGACGAAGGAGTTCCGCGAGTACAGGCTCCGGAACATGCAAGGCGGCGAGCGGTACCGTAGGCGATGGATGTGAGGCATGCAACACCATCCACCAACTGCTCGTCACGGAAAACTCGTGGATGTACATTGCTTCAGGGTGTCGCATAGGGCATGCAGACTATGGCTATTCTCGCTGGGTGTTTGGTGTATCGTCATCCCATTGTAATCGCGTACATTGTAATCCCTAGTTAAAGATACTTCCGCATACATACACCCGCAGATAGCTATAGCTAGATACCGTGATACATATACATCCGTGTCGTGCTGGCCCTATCGCGTTCAACGCGCCTGCTGCACATTGTACATTTAGATCTGAGCAGCGGCGTGTCCATCTGCTCGAGGGTCCGAGCCGGCCGCCCAGACGGTCTTCCCGGACTTATCGACGAGCTTCTGAATGATCTGNCCCCCGCCCGAACATGCTCCTCCTTGGGCCCGTCACGGGTCGTGCGTCGTGGCCCAGTTCTACGAGTCGGTCGGCCAGTGAGGATGCGTTTACGTCTGCATATT